>JAHBCN010022502.1:0-13276 GCA_019359885.1 Listronotus oregonensis
ACAACAATAGCAGCAGCAGTAGCACAAACAGATCTGTTGTTGATTATGTCATTCACTAAGCAAAATGCCTGCTTTTATTACAAACCATACAACCCCCACCATCAATAGTCAAGGTCGACCAAGGTCAAAGTCACCGTCAAGGTCAAGGGGCGGGGCTTGGAGTGGGGGGGTATGCACATCTGGCCATTCAAGGTTATATGACGTATCGCACACGTGGCCATTCAAGGTCAAGGTCAAGGGGCGGGGCTTGGGAAAGGAGTGGGGGGGTGCATGGGAAGGAGTGGGGGGATGCATTCTGTATATTTGCTCTCTACTAATAACACACTACTAAATAAGCTACGGGAGGCTTTAAAATAATTTAGTCTTGATGTAACTCGATTCTTTACTACACAAACAAGCCGAGAGTTATGAGCCAAAAAAAATAAAAACATCTTTTTAATAAAAAGTTTTATACATTTATTTGGTAGTTAAGGTACATTAATTATTTTTAAAAGGTCCTTGCTGGGTTTTCGCCAGAAAACTTTAGGCAATGGGACCGCTTCGGTCTTGGTTTCGGGGTATAAAAACTAAAAACAAATTTTGGCGACATAACGCGTTAACAATTATTGTTCGGACAGGTAACATACCGGGTGATACCGGTTTATTTTGGCAAGAAACGGTAACGTGGGGAAAGGTGTTATGAAGTCAGTATCTACGTTATTACTTTCTACCCAGTATCCACCGCTATCGCCAGTAGTCAAGTGTCAAATTAAAATAATGGAGGATTCGCGGCTTTTCTATTGTTTTGGTTCTTGTTATGTTTTTTTGCTATTTTTTATCAACCATTTGAATTGCAGATTCGATTTGTTAGTTAATTCCCAAATGGATGAATTAGTGCAATTATATTTAAATCATGGAGGAAAAGATTTACTTGTTACAGTTGACTTGGAAACAGTTAATATCTTATTAAATGGAAAATTTGGTTTATATCTTATCTTTTTGGCTTATTTCTTAACTGTCCAAAGAACTTACATTTGGACTTAAACTTAAAAGTGTATTAAACGATTAGTATGTAAGTTGACACATGCGTGATATACGTAAATCGTTTCTTTTTGCAAGGAGAGGCGGTTTAAGCACGGTTAGAATGGTGTGGGAAAGAACTACCATTAATCAGTAGTTAAAAACGGTATGTCGCGAAAAATTCCTTCTCCAGTCTTCTATGCTCAGCTTTATTACTCAAGAAGTTGTAGATCGCCCAAAACAGAAGAAAGAAAACCTCCAACCCAAAAAAAAAAATATAAATATCGATCTACGTTTTAGGTGGCAAATCTAAAACCGTTTTTAAGATAAAACTAACTGAAAATTAATTCGTAATTTAAAAAATTGACAGATCATTAGCCAAACGCATAGTTATAGGTACATAAATTTGAGAACAAATAAGTTAATTTGGCATAAAAAATGAATCTTGGGATTTGATGTAATGATAGAAAGATTTTCTCTAGGGACAAAAATGTATTTTGGTAAAACAATTTTACCACGTTAAACTGGGTAATTGACACCTTTAAATAAGCCACGCAAGATTTATAAATGATTTGGTTTTATTGTCCGCCAAATAAAAATTCCACCAAGCTGGCCAAAAGTTTCGTGCTATTCTAAATTATTCCGTCAAATAAATTGAAAGAAATACATATTATACCATTCTGCGTGCAAAAAGGCAATAAAACTATACAAACATTCCACATTCCACAATACTTTTATGTGAGTTTGTTTAGTTAAAATGCTTTATAAATTACCTTCGTGTGCCCTAAAAATAATACATTTTTTTCTAATAATTCAAGATTACGGGTGGAAACACGGACATGCTTCTTACGTAGGTGTTAAATTACTTTCAGCCATTGTTGATAAGTAAGGAGGTACAAAAGTAAATCATTCGTATTTTGGTAACACCTTAAAGGTAAAAGACCAATTAGGTAAAGTTCGAAATTTAAGTTATTTGTTTTTTAAAATTATATTTATTATATAATATATAATAAATATAATAATATATATATATAATGTAATTAATGCATGAATAGTATATTTTAGAGTAAAATTGACAGTTGAAAATTTCAAGAAAGGTGCCATCTTGGAAAAAAAAAATAAATGAAAAAAGTGGTCTTGTGGTGCATAACTTTGAAGCTCCTGAAGAGTACTTTACGACCCTAGAATATAAAGTCAATTCCTTTACCTTCTACAAAATGGTAGTACATTTTGATAGTTCAAATAATAACGTTAAGTTCAGTTGAGAAAATACTTAAATTTGTTATTGTCTGTCGTATATCCAAGATGACCCTGATCGACGAACAGAAATTTGCGGAACTATGACGGGAACTATTGCACGGCATCCTACCTATTTCCATAATATTTGTTTTAGTAATGAGTGTACATTTTTTCTCAACGGTAATGTTCATAGACAAAATTGTCGTGACACTAATCCTCACGTCTTCCCGGAAACTCATACTCAATATCCAGAAAAAATAAACGTTTGGGCAGGGATATTGGGCAACCCTATTGTGGGGCCTCTATTCATCGAACAAAATTTAACAGAGGAACTGTATTTGGATATGCTGGAAAATACTATTGACCCTCTAATAACCAAAGGCGTCGATAATATTTTTTTCTGGGAGGGGTAATTTTAGTATCGGAAAAAACAACTCTGAACACAAACCTGACAAAATATGTTACATAAACTGTTATTTGCTGGAAAATAATCCTGTTGTTATTAAGTCAAAATCATGGTCAAAGTATTTATTGATGCTAATGTGTACATTTATAATGTTTGCACATTTGACTTCGGGAGAATATATTTGCCGAAGACGTGGTAGGTAGAGTTTTAGGGGGGGATAATTACCCCCATTACACCCCCTCCCCCTTATCGACGCCCTTGCTAATAACCCAAATCTGCCAAGCGAACCCTAATGAATTTGATATGGATATTGTATTCCAGCAAGAAGAAGCCCCACCACACTACTCTAGACAAGTTCGGAACTATTTAGATGACAATTTCCCCGGTCGTTGGATTGGCCGTCGAGGACCTGTGGAATGGCCAGCTCGCTCGCCAGATTTGACACCTTTGGACTTTTTTCTATGGGGCTATTTGAAGCAAAAGGTGTACAAAACTGAGTCTGCTTCAATATTGGATATACGACAGAGAATAACAAATATTTGTAGAAATATCGATGTTACTGTGTTTGAAAATGTTCGGCGTGAAATTTCAGACCGACTGTTCTTGTGTCAAGAAGTTCAAGGCAACCATTTCCAGCATCTTCTTAACGTATTTATTTGAATTATCAAGTTAAATGTTAATATATTCAGGTAATTATTAAATGTAACATCATTTTGTAGTAGGAAAAGAAATTGACTTTATATTCTACTTACAAGTTCTTGTGATACCTTGACAAAATTAGGTTTAATATGGTGATGCGCTACCATTGGTTAAGATTAAGAATAAACATATGAAAAAATACATTTAAATTAAATGGCTTAATTAATTAAAGCTTTTTACTTTAAAGTAATATTGATAAAATAATAAGATCTATTTTTATTTAAATTCAAAAATAAGATACTCTTTAATGTATATAAAGCTGGTTTCATATCTGAATACACATAGATCGAGCAGGCCCAAGCATATAGTAATCAGGTAAAAAAGCATATTTTAAGCCACACCACTGTCAAAACTTTAATAATTACAGACAATTATTGAATCACCTTGCAATGAAATCTTAAATCTCAATTATTGATTTTCATTGAGAAAACAATTTAATGGAGGATGAAGGGACACATTATTTTTGGACTTAAAATATTAACTTTGTTTATTCACTTAAGGGACTAAATGGGTACTTTTAATCCCTCTTTTCAGCGACTAAAGTGACCTTTTAATTCCTAAGGAATAATTAAAAAATTAAGTCCGGAGGGATTAAAAATAAATTTAATCCCCACAAATAAGTGTCATTGAAAATTAAAAGGTAAATTGTAGATTAAAGATGCAAAATTTTTTATTAAATCTAAAAACATTAAAAACCATATTTTAACAAACTAAAATTCTTAAAACTAAAATATTTTGTATGCTAAGTTTTTATCAATATTAACGATAATATGTACATTTGACCAATTACTAAAGTTAATAACAGGTGGATGACTATCCAACCTTTTTTGATGCTATACAATGCTTTGAACAAACGTTGTTAATGCGGTTGTTGGCTCTTGGGAAGAAGACCAGGGCACTGCAACTTCAGACGAGGTAGGTACTTGAATAAATCTTGTTGGAAACAGTTTTCTTTTGAGAAGGTGAATTTTTGACGTATCCTTCCGCAACCGCAGTGCTTTTTCATCCACTATGTCTTTTTAGTTGAAGTATGTTCGCCTCCGAATGTGCTAACAAGGAGGCCGATGTCCTGTGAAAGCAGTAGCCAGTATACATGGTGGAATTTGGTAACTTTAAAAATTCGGCGAATATGGTCGGAAGCTGACCAAAACTGTTTTTACCCATTGGCTGGGATTTGCATTTTCCATTCTGGTAAACGACAAAAAATCTTGTGTGTTTTGTGTGTGGTCTTAAAGCAATATATATCCTGATCTGTCCCACTACATCGGTGGAGTTTTTTTTGCCCTTTTTATCACAAAAAAGTTTTAAGTTTACCAGCAAAAAGTCGCTATGATCATCTACGTCATCGCAATCCAATTCACATAGCTTCTTGCCCCGATATGCCCCTGACACATCCATAATAAGCACCACCTGTAACAAAACAAGTAAAATCAATCTATAGACTACAGTGCAGCTGGGACAACAAGAAAAGAAAATATTAAAAAAAAAAACACTAATTTACCTTGTGTGCCAAAAATTCCTCATCAGGTGCTGTTAGTAAGAATTTTTTTACTTGATTCAAATTCAGAACCTTTGATTGTTTCGGTTTATAGCCATCATTTTGCCTCTTTAAAAATGCAATTAGTTTGCAGTGCTGGCCAATGTTACCGTTAGTTTCTTTGATTATTGTTGCTTTTAACTTGGTCGATTTCTTTAAGAAGTAGGCCAGAAGCACCTTTTCTTCCGTAATGTTTTCAATATTGCGACTGGCGCATTAGTTTTTATATTCACAAAACTGCTTCTCGTAATTTTGTTGGCAACAACTGATTTATGGCTTCTTCGGCAGCTTTTTCTATCTCTATATCTATTACCACGAATACTCAATTCATCTCTGTGGTAAATACCTAAACGATATGTCTATTATTAAACATACAATAATAGCACGATAAGAACCGAAATTATTTAAACATTTTTTCACCACTCTAAAACCCAATAGTCCATATTTGCAGTAATTTGACTTATTTTTTATGTTTTACGAGGTTCCGATAAAGATCGTTAAATTTCTTCCACACTGATATAGATCACTAAATTTTGTGGATTTATCCTGACGAATATTTACTAACGCATACATCTATTTTTTTTAATGGGATTAATTTAAGTTATTAAATATCTTTGTGTGTTTAGTTATTTTTATTTATTGTTTAATAGGCACTTTAAAGCAATACCTTTAATTGCATCTTTAAATAAAAAGATTTATTTTGTTAGTTTTATTTACTGTTAACGTTTCTTTTTACTTCTATTATGCCTTTAATAGCAGTTACTTTATAGATCCTATAAAGTGACTGTAATTACCATAGTAACTTTTACACTGGTCATTCAAAATATTGACATTAATTGAATATTTAATTTAGTAATTATCAGAAAAAATAATTCAGTACTTTAATTGGTCGATTTCTCTCTGTGTAGCAGATTCTGCGTCCTTAACCTAAATGTCCTTAGTTTTTGTATTAAAAATTTTACATCATTTCTATAGACCCATCAAATTTCTTTATTTTGTTGATGTTACCATGACGACAGTAATTTATCTTGGTAAATTTTTCGTTAAGGGTAGGCTGCATGAATTAAATAAGTGGAAAATTTTCTCTCAACGTTCGACATTATGACATTTTATGATTTGATTTTAATATTTTTCATTTAAATATTTTAAAATACAATTTATAAAAATACTAAAACAGAAATAAAGATGTTCCGCAAATTTTGGCAATATAAATAAATTACTAAAGGCTATAATAAACTTTATTTTAAAGAATAAGCTGCTTACATTTAGCTAAAAATATATATATATATATATATATATATATATATATATATATATATATATATATATATATATATATATATATATATATATATATATATATATATATATATATATATATATATATATATATATATATATATATATATATATATATATATATATATATATATATATATATATATATATATATATATATATATATATATATATATATATATATATATATATATTGAATCAGTTTATTTAAAAGCTGCGCAAAATTCACAAAACTGCTTCCACAAACTGATTTTGGACTTAACCGTGTTTTCTGGAAGTAACTTCTTTACTTGCGTTTTTATATAACATTTGCATTATCATTACCAAATCTGGACATTTTTTCCACTCAAGAAATAAAAAAAAACTTTACACAACTCGACCTTCTCTGCAATTGACCAGGACGGAAATGTCGAATTGACAGAACTTAATTTATAGGAAACTTCTTTTGTCATATAAGCTCATTTAAGGTTTGACATTACTGCATCTGTTTGACAACTGTCATAGTAAGTTTTATTTTAAATTAATTAATCAAAGAAGTTGTGAAATCTTCTTACCGAATATCCCACGTGTTAAAATTAATTTCCTGTAAATTGTGTTCTCGGTTTCACCCATGTTTTTGTTGTGAAAAATTTTAATCGTCTTCGACTCGGGATAATTTTCACAACAAAAACATTCGTGACCTTGAAAAAATTTACCGGCAATAATTTTAACACTAGGGGTATTACAAGTGAAATAATGCTTAAATACAAAACTTGCCACTTATTCTTATTAAAACATAATGCCAATGCTCTAAAACATTTTTTTTGTTTCAGGAATCGTCAGAATAGTTTATTTCTTCATGCTTCAAGAATTATTAAAACGAAATAATATAATATCTACCTAAAGTGTTAAAAATTCTAATAAAAGTATATATTAAATAATGTTTTACAATAATAACTCATAATTAAATATTTATTTAAATACAACATGAAATAATCACCAGCATAAAAAAACTCACGTTGCGCTAGACATGCTGAATTGAATGAATGACTCAATCAATGGATCTGTTACAAATGAAAGCAAAACAACCCAGCCTTAACTACTACACTTCTATTATAAGGTCATTGCCCATGAATTAACTCTCCAAAGATGTCTGCAAGTCGGTATAGGCTCCTAATAAATTACGTCGTTGCATTCAATAAGCCAACTTAAGATTCTAAAGATATCTTGACGATCCCCGACTGTTTTTGCTTCCCGTCGTCGGTGTTTTTTAAAAAAGTATTAATAAACGTAGTTGTGATATTATTCAATGCCATCCATCTTTAAATAGAATTCAGTTAAATTTTAATATTTATGTTATTGTTATTAAATGCTATAATGACAGTGTTGTTAAATAATATAAATAAATATGGTTTGCCGGTTTCAGTGTCGTTATTTTAGTGATGTAGGTCAGTTAAGAAGAACGCATAATGACTGAAGATAATAGAAATAAGAGACACAGTGGTGGTTTTGATCCACTGACTCGTTTGGGAGAGCTTACGAGGTAAACAATACTTTTAGTTTTAGTATATTATTATATTAACATTTATACAGTATGTCCGCGGATGCGGTTAACAAGAGGACAAATGGACCAAAGATTAAAAGATACGAAAAAAAGTAATTCATGATACAAAATTTTGCTTGTCGAAAGAACATAAACAACGGTGAGAAAATAGATTATTATCATACAGGACGTCTCAAAAATGTAAAAACGTAAAATAAAACAAGAGCAAACAGTCATTTTTGGCCTTTTAAAGTAAAATGATAAATAAAAAAGTTGCTCCGAATTTACTTTTAATTATGATTCCAAGCTTACTGAAGAAAGTTTAAATTTAATTTATGAAAAGTAAAAAAAACAACATTTTTGCAAGTACATATTTTACTACTTTTACTCGATTATTATCTTTTCATTACTAATCATTAATGAAAATAAATTTCTAATGGAGAAAATGTAAGATATAAAAAACATGTAAATGTAAAATGCGTACTTGCAAAAATGTTGATTTTTTTTTTCGTAAATTTAAATTTTGTTCAGTAAGTTCGGAATCAGGATTAGAAGTAAATTTGAAGCAAGTTTTTTATTTATCATTTCACGTTTAAAGGCCAAAAAATGACTGTTTGCTCTTTTTAAATTTTATGTTTTTGCATTTTTGAGACGCCTTGTATGATAAAAATCTATTTCCTCATAGAAGTTAATATTGTTCGACAAGCAAAATTTTTTATCAAGACTAACTTTATTCATATCTTTCAATTTTCGGTCCTTTTGTTTTCTTGTTAACCGCATCCGCGGACATACTTTATATACATAGTGCTCATTTTTTTATTTAAATTCAAAACCTTTATGGTTTAAAAAAATACTTTTAATTTTACCTTAAAAGTTTTTTCGTTTAATTAACATGTACCATATATATACGGCTATGACCCAATACAATTTCAACCAAAATAATATGTTTTACAGATTTTTTTTTATATCAATACATTTGTTAATTTATTGTTATTAATGATATAATTTAATACAAAAAAGCTTTTTTTTTATTTTTGTTATATATCTTTCCATTTGAAAAAAATGCTTGGTTTACTTAACTACAACTGAAACCAAAGACCTAACAATACGTACGTTTTGACAAAAAAATAATAAAAGTAACTTTCTTTTGCGTCAATTTATTACTTTTGGGTTAACCTTCCTATGTCTGAATTCCTATATATTGCAGTTTTGAAATAACCCAAAAAAAACCTAAGCTGCTCTGATTGAGTAGTCTGAGAGGTCATGGGGATTTCCGTCAAGGCGTCCAGGAAAAAAAAATGGTCCTATTAAACAATCGTCATGATACCTGTTCGAAGTAGTAATGAGTATTTTGGTAAATCATTATTTACAATTGGGGTCAACTCTATTTTTGGCCTTATTTAGGTTTTTTATTCTGCTTTTTTAAGGTGTATTTATGATAAAAATTGTCGTAAAAAGAAAAAAATAAAGATTTTGATACATTTTTGCCTTTAAAAGTTAAAAAAATATATTAGTTTTTATGTTTATGGAAAAAATTTCTATTTTATCTTTTTTGAATGATTTTGATATACCGGGTGACAGCTCATAACTTTTTATTTATTGGAATTAATTTTTGAAATTTGGGTAATGCACCTGTTATAAGGACACGCTTTTATTGACTAAATAAAACCATTTTTCTCACTTCCGGTTTAACCAGAAGTAACCCTAAATTTTAAATTTTAAATAGCACCCTTGTTACAGTTCAAAAGTTGAACTAGAACAATTTTTTATTTAAAATACCTTTTTGCATAAATACCTTAAATGCGGAAAGCAGGGCTATAGTTTGAGATGTTGTTTATGACTAGCTATGGTCTGCGGAATGTTTTGTGTTTGATTGTTTATTGACCTTTCCTTATTTTCAGGGGTCGTTGACATGTTTGTGGTTGTTTTTGTAGCCGTGTGGAGTATTTTAAATTGTTTTTCTTTTAATTATGTACATTCATAACTCTTTGTTTTGTTTTTGTAGTTTTGAAGTTTAAAATTTTGACATTTTAAAATAAGTCAGGTTTAAGGTGAAGTTGTTTTCTTTTCTTCTTTTTCTTTTTGGCTAAAATGACTGGCAAGATGTCGTAGTAGCAAAGCCGCTTGGTACCGTGAGAGGCGGTCTCGAAGTCGAGAGTGATTCCTAAATCTTTTTAGAAAGTTCTGACAGAAACCGGTTATATCTGGATTTCGGGATTATATTTTGCGGGGCTGAACAGGCGTTGTTTGTTAGTAATATCTGGGTAGTTCCTGGTGGCTTAGAGCCAACCCTTAGGAATGATGGCAAAAGGCCAGTCAGCGAGCCAGTGATGGATTGTGTGTGAGTTGGTAGAATTGCAGCAAGAAGGGTTTTGGTACTGCCAAGGTCGTCCTTGACAGAAAACGCTGTTGGTGAAAAATAAGTTTTGGGGAAGCTTTCTCTCTCCTGCTGACCACCAAGGAGACAGCACCCGTGAAGGCAATGTTCTAAAAGTTAATTTTCAACCCTTGTTTTGGGGATTGTTGAACAAATGCCTAAGTAAATTTCCCGTTTGTTTGTGCTAATTGTAGTACGTTGTTTCGGAGTGAAATGTCACGTTATCTGTAAATTTTTGGGAAATTTATGTCTTCTTAAAGAATTATTTTATTAATGTCTTATAAGGGGCGATATTGGCTCGTTAAGTTTGTGGAAAAAGGGTTCTTTCTTTCTTCTTTCTTTCTGTTATTTATTTTCTATTCCGGATTTTACCCCTTTGATTTCTTCGAATTGATTTTGTGTTCCGGCCAATGCAGCTTATGCCTAGTTCCAGTTCGAGTTAATGGATTTAATCCCATGCCTTATGTTGGGGATTCAAGTGACAAACCCAAGTTGCCGACATTAGTTGCTGATGACTGACAGCTAGACTACCGTTTCTAAGACACAACCACTTGCTTCCATAATAACAGGAAAATCACAGCTAAGTCTTAAGTTTAAGAAAATTTTTGTAGATTAATGATATAACATTGACTTAAGAGAATGTCATGTCGATAGTCTAGCCTTAGATTTGAACTGAAATTTTTATTGAAAACACCTGCTAATCATTTGAATAGCTTGATGTTACTTAATACCTTCTCTGTCTGAGTTAACAGTCATTAACACATTATTTTCTCGATACCTTCACTAAAATCTAAGACTGGAATTTGGACATAAGTATACACATGTGCACTTTTAAAGCTTTAAAGGTTATCGAAAGAACATTTAGTATTATGGTATACCTTAGGGGTATATAGTCACTTACTTTTAACACTATTCTATTGGGGAACAGTTTGATAGCTAGACAGTTGGTGCTTGTGAGTTGCAGTCATGTGCACGAGTGCGGGTGTTGTATATCAATCTGTGGTAGGAGGTATAAGATTTATTGCTAATCATTTGGTAATAATCTTATACGGTTTAATTATAAATATTGAATTTGATCATTGAAGATTAATTAGATGGATTTACTGACATTGTTTTTTTGTTTAACCCTTGACCGGATATATTTTTTGTTTAAGCCTTAGTGCTTTCAGATATTTTGCTGTAACGTCCATAACTTCATTCTGCATCATTCATTTTTTTATTTGTAAGAGCCTGTGAAAAAGTTTTAAATGCAACTTATGGCCTTACGTATATGTGGGTAACATACTAGAAGGTTTTCTGTAAAAGTTATAAGCTTACGGACTTTGTTATATATAGAGTTATATTGCTGACAATTTATTAATTGTTGGTTTAGTAACTGTAAATCTGTATACAAGTCAAATTTAGTTTAACATTGTCATTTATTTTTCAGTAATTTAAAATGTCTTATTAAATTTTGGTTTAATAGGCGCATCCACCAATTTGGTAGGAATCTGTTACAATTATTTTATTATTTTTTGTAATAAAGCATTAACTAGTATATTTATATTTTGACTTTTATTGACAATACCCCCCTTCAAGAATGCACTCGCCTTTGTGTAGAGCCTCATGCGACTGTAAGTATCTATTGTAACCATATTCTTTAGCCCATGTATAAATTATTTTTATTTTTTATTTCTGAGCTAGCCGAGTACTTCCTTAGATAATTATCTATTAACGTTTATTAGATAATTAATTTGTTTTGCCCAAGTGGGGCGTTTATAAAATATCCGGTAATAAATTTTGGCCCAAGTGGGGCGTTTACAAAATTTGTATTATAAATTGGCGTTAACAAATGTCCTGTAATAAATTGGCACCCAACGTGTAGAGGCCGCATATTCTTGAAGGGACAAGTTTGTCAATTTTTGTCAGTATTTTAGCTTAAAGCTGTCAAGAATCAATAACGGTAGGGTATATTATTGTTTTTACTTTCTAAATTTTGGTGGTCATTTAAAATTTACTAAATTTTCCTGAAACTTGGAATTTGTTGTAACGATGTTACGTAACTGTTAGTTTGGATATTTAACTTACTATAACTGAATTTGACTTACGAACTTGGTAAAGATATTTATGATTTTGTAAATTTTTATCTAATTAATAAGAGTTAGGAATAGAGGTTAATTTTAAAAATTTTATAAATTTATTTTTTTAACGTTAAGTATCTTAATATCCAAAATAGAAAACTCCAACTTTTATTTAATGTAACTTTAGATTAAACATGTACTATTTCACACAGTTTGTCGTAACTAGTATGAAGACCTGACTTTTTTATTAAAAACGCAAAATTTTACGTATCTACATTGTTTCGCAAATAAGTAGATTAGTATAAATAACACGCCAAGTGGGCTTTGTAACATTCTAGCGTATTGGATTCAAAAACGTTAAACAATTCTAGGGGGCCATGGATACAATATGGTTACAAACATTTGTTTGATCTTACAAAGCCTACTTGGCGTGTTATTTATTAATATTATTCTACGTACTTGCGAAACAATGTAGATATGTAAAATTTCGCGTTTTTAATAAAAAAAGTTCTTTTCACCAGTACTGATAAACTATGTAAAATAGTAAATGTTTGATCTAAAGTTACATTAAATAAAAATTGGAGTTTTCTATTTTGGATTTTGAGATATTAAGCGCTAAAAAAATACATTTCTAAAACTTTCTAAATTTACCTCTATTCCTAACTTTTATTAATTAGATAAAAATTAACAAAATTACAAATATTTTTACACCCTAATCTTTACATCTCAGCGCCTTTTACATGCTAATAATTTGTAATTGTCACAGCCATTTTGAAATGAAATAACAAGTGTGACGACACATGATCGAAAAGAAAATTTAGGGTTACTTCCGGTTAAAACGGAAGTGAAAAAATTGGTTTTATTTAGTCATTAAAAGCGTGTCCCGATAACAGGTTCATCCACCAAATTTCAAAAATGAATTCTAATAAATAAAAAAAGTTTTGGGCTGTTACATGTCCGCTGTGTCATCCGGTATATTGAATTTTGTTGATAACAAACAGATCTTAAAGTTGTTTGGTAACACTATGAGTCTCTTCAAGTAAGAATTATTGTTTTTAATAATATTCTTTAAAATGAAAAATTTTACGACAAAAACAAAGACTTTTTTAATTTTAAATTAAGTAGTCAGTAATAATAG
>JAHBCN010022503.1:0-13202 GCA_019359885.1 Listronotus oregonensis
AAAATTAAAAACCATAAAAAAAAAAAAAAAGGTTTAAAAAGAAAATATTTATATTTTGTACAAACTAAAAAATTTAAAAAAATTTTTAATTAACAATTTAAAAAAATTTTAAAAAACAAACTTAAATATCCTTCCAAACCAATTTAATATTTTATTGCGGCCCCGTTTTTTCTAAGACAAAGCTTACCCTTCCAGGCATCGAATGGCCCAAAACCCCCGGGGGCGTACTCCGGTTTTCCTCGTAACTCATTCCACGCCTAAAAATTTTATCTTTAATTTTTTTTTACTTTTTGCCCCCTTAACTAATTTTCCCTTTTTTTTTTTTTAACTATTAAGCCCCAAAATTTTTTTTCCATAACTTTTAAACCCCCGGGGACTATGTGCGGCCCAAAACCCCACAGCCCTACTTCACTACAAGCCGTGAACAAGGAAATCTGGCAACTATGCCTTGAGATCTAGCGACCCCCTTTTTGATTTATTGAATGACCTGTTTCTCTTTTTTTGTTTTTGTGAATAAATCAATTTTTTTAAAAGAAAATATTGTTAAAAAAAAAGACTAAACCTGTAAAAGGTCTTACTGTAAAAAATTTTTGGGAGTGACCGGGACATTTTTTCCGCAGACATTGCGTAAAAAAAAGAATATCTGCGGGGCAAACTGCCGGTGTTATAAAGTACTTAAAGTAAATGGCGGCAAATGAACTTGACATTTTTTTGGGGTTTTTTTTTTAAAAAAATAATTAAAATTGAAAGTGTGTTTTAATGATTCGTGTTTGGCTTTAATTTTGAAGGTATTTTTTTAGTTTTTTTTTAAAAACAGTAACAAAAAAGCATTGGAAATTACCGAAGTACGTAGGTATACATTTTGGAATTTTGTCGTTCTTTTTTTTTTTTTTGTTATTGCGTTGCATAGGTACTTGGTGCCTGCTTATTAGATACTATTTAGTTACTGTTATTATTATTATTTTCCCCCAAGTCCTTGTTGTTTTGGGTAAAATCCAATTATAAAACTTCTCTTGATGCAGGAGAACCAGCTGTATCTGTTTTCCCCTTTAAAAGGACAAAAACCTTAAAGCCCATTGGCTTAGGAATATTTCTAGACAGTCATGGTCCCCCTCAAAATATTCGGGTGGTTTGGTAATTTTTTGTAAAAAATAATTATTAGGAGGATGATTATCGCTTCCCGGAGGGGTCAATGCAAAAGGTCCCCCCCCAAAAAATAGACTAAAGTTAAATGCAGTTCCTAGTTTTTTTTTCCCAAAATTTTCCACATTACTTTTCAAAAAAGCCCCCCTTTTTCCCCCAAAAAACCCCCGCTTTGGCATAAACTTGAAAACGGCCCCCTTTTAAAAAAGGCCCCATTATGCACTTTGCCATATCCTCTTTTTTCTAGAAATAATTGACATTCATTTTCAAAATTTGATTTGTCGTATATTTTACCAGGTAAATTTACTACTGAAAATTTTTGAAAAAAAATTTGGAAAAAAAACAGACTTCTCGGAGGTTGTAATTACAATTTTAAAAATTTTTATGATTTTTTTAAATGCTGAAAAAAAAAAATTTGACTCAAACATATATTTAGAAGCGCTGCGGGATGGTAACTTTTAGCTGAGATTAAAAAACAGGGGGACAGCTGTATCCAGGAAAATGATCTTGATTGGACAATACCTCAAAATAATTTTTTTTGAAAAAAAATTTTTTTTTTTTCTTGAAACTGAATACCTAAATGAATATGAAATTGACAAATCGGGACAAATTTATATAGCCGGGGTTTAAAAATTTAAAAAAATTGTAAAAAAAAATAATAATTGTAAAATTTTTTTGTTTCTTTTCTTGTTGAAAGTAAGGGAAAATTTTAAATTTTTGACGAATACTTTGATTGTCTACAACGTGGCGGGTTTTAAAGGGGGTTTCCCCAAAAAATTGTTAAAGACGTTCTGTTCCATATGTGCGCGATTTTTTAGAAAATTATTAATGACCCCGATACTGAAGTGACTTCCCAAAAAAGAAAAAACAAAAAACTATCCTGTGTGATCTAACTAATTTAAGCACTAGACAACATGAAGGCTTTTAATGATTTATGTCGCAAAATTTTTTTGGTAACGAGAACAAAAAAAAAGTTCATTATGATGTGCTCTATATTTTCCCCAAAAAATTTTTTTAAATAATTATGTTAAAAAAAAAAAAAACAAAAATGCCACAGAAAAATCGGAAAAAAAGGGGGGGGTCAAAAAAAAAAAAAAGGGAAAATAGAAAATTTAATAAATAAATAAACAAAACTAAAAAATAAATACAATTACTAACTAAATGTTAAATTACATTTTTTCCCCTTTTTTTAAAAGCATCATGTTCTTATCCTTGACCTATGCACATAAATTAATTTGGTTTTTTTTAAATTTTTTAAAAAATTTTATAAATATATTTATTTTTTTAATTATTATACTGATTTAATTATTTTTGGAAGAATCAATACTATTTACTCGTCTTTGAATTAGGCCTTTAAAAGAATTTAAAAAAACGCGCCTCGATACCCGGATTACGCTCATCGCGCTCGAAAACCATCTGAATCTCTTGCCGGTTTCGGCGTTGCCAAGTGGTTGTTCACGGCTTTAGTGAAGTAGGGCTGTGGAAAACCCGATACGCTGTTCTTCCATCCATTCATCGACTTACCGGGCCATATGAACGGGACACTTATCTTGCTGAAAGATAAAATTTCTATCCGGAAATCGATCCAGTACAGAAAGAAGCATGATATTCTGTAGTAGATTTATATATACCTCCGCATTGAACCTTCCTTCGATAAAATAACATACCCAAGCCCCTTTGCTCACCCAAACCCCCAAAACATTTACCGAAAATGCCCACTGTTTGTCCTTTTGGTTATATTTTTTTATCAAATCTGTTCCTTGAGGCCTGTATACTTGTATACCTTAAGTATCCCACTATAGCACGATTGAAACACTTTTTTATCGGTGAATATTTTATTTTCCCAAAAAATCGGAGGTTCCAAGTAAAATTGTAGAGCAAATCCAATGCGTTGTTCTTTATTTGCATTTGTTAAAACCGGTTTTAAAGCAGCGCAATTCGGATATTTCCCTTATTCTTCGCCGTACCGTTCTAACCGATTGCTTCCCGTTTTTGCTGTAACTACAGATTTAAATGGTTGGTTTCTCAAAACGTTAACAAAATTATTGTCTTGTTCTTAATTCGATAGTTTGGGGCGACCACATCCAGCTCTTCTCTCAAAGGAGTGTGTTCTCTGCCATTTTTTTTAACAAAAATAATACTCTTGGGATGTTAAGCTCTTCCGCCGCATCCTTTCCTGGCCAACCTCTCTGCTCAATATAATGAATAATTAATTCTTTTTGATCCAAAGTTAGGTTTAGCATTTTAAAAAATATTTTTCCTACGAGCGTGCGGAAAAGTCCTCTTTTCCCGCCCGAATTTGAAAGCCCGGAAAAGTGAACCCTTTTTGGGGCCCCGCCCGGTGGAAAAATAAAAAAAAACTCTAAAATCTTACAGGGTTAAGCAAAAAAAATTTATTTTTTTTGTATTTTTTAGGGAAAAATTTTTAGGTTTTATTTTTTTTGCAAAAAATCCCGAAAACCATTTTGCAAGTTTTAAGGGTTTTTTTTCCTTCTTTTTTGGTTTTTGTTAACTTCTAATTTTCCAATTTATTTTCAAACAAAAAAACCCAAACAAAAAAAAAAACATTTTTAATTTACCTATATAAATAAAATTAATAAAAGATTTGACAAGGGTCAAGCAAAAAAAATTTGGAAAAATCCTTGGTGATTTTTAAAAAATGGGTCAGGAATTTTTTCTTCGGTTTTCCAAAAAAAATGAACAAGGCAAATTTGGCCACAAATAAAATTTCAATTTTTGCAAACAACCCAATTATTTACAATGCTAATAATTGGTTCTTTTTTTTCTAAAATTTTTTTTAAACAAACTAATTCCCATTTATAAATATGTTGTAGTGTTCTTTCAGATTAAAAAAAAAAATAATCATTGCTTTAATATTTTATTATCTGACGCTCGTAGAAAAATTTTGTTCCTAACGCTTGCGCAAAGGGGATTTTTCCCGCGACTGCCGTTGCCCGAACCACGCGAAGCGGGTTCGGAAGCTTCCGCAATTTTGGGGAAAATAACTATTTAGATACTGACAACAACCACCTGTTTTTTTATTAGGTTTTTCAACGGGTGTTTTTATTCAGTAGAAAGGGAAAAAGAATTGCCCAAATTTTAATGGCCGTTAGTGTACATTAACGCCTGATGCTAATGCTTTAAATTTTTGAGGACCGATGCCATGTGATAACCTTCAATAAACAATCAGTTTTAAAACACAAAAATAGGGAAAGTCATCTCTCTTTCAAATGCTTATACCCTTTTTTTATGAATATAACTGTACTTGTAACATAAATAGCTTTTAGTCTCTTAAACAGTTGAAATTTTACAAAAACCATAAGAGAATTCTATATTTTTTTCTGTAAGATATTTTTAACTTATGGTTTTATTATATTTTTATACTGTAATTAGCGTCTAAAATAAAAAAGACTAAAAACAAATATTAAACTCTGTTACGAAATAAAAAGTTGTATATCGAACTTTTTTTAATTATGATAAACAAAGATCTAGTAAAAAGAAGTGTGTATTATTTTTGTTAAAATTGTAAATTAAAAAAAAATATTTTTAAAAAAATGCAAACGATTGCATAACAGCATTCTAAGAGATCAGAAATTGTCAAATTGTTTTTTTTTTGTTTTGCTATGAACCCACACTTGCAAAAAACCTATTTTTTTTTTTGTTAGCTGGAAACTTAAAAAAAAACTTTTTATTTTTTTATGGTGGTGTCTTGTAATTTACAAAGCTAGTTATTGCTTTACAAAATATTCCTATTTATATACTTACAAAATCCATAAAAGTTTCCATGCTTTAAACTTCTGCGATAGTGCCACCACATTTCCAGTATTAAAATATCTACAAAACGATACGCTTTAAAAAATAATCAAAAGTTAACAGCTACAATTTTACTACAAACTTATAAAATAAATATAAATTTGTTAAAAACAGCGTGAGCTAAGAAAATGCCAAAAATTAAATTAAAAAATTACACTGTCAATGTGTGTCAATAACTTATAGTCCAATAACTGAAGACCTGAAAGTACCCAAAGCTGTAAATAAATCTGTACAGTTTTCATTTGTGGCGCAATCCTTAGGTATTCGCTGATGCTTTCGAGCGAGAAAAAGTTTATCACGATTCCGACGTGGGAACACGCTGAAAATGGCCCCCCAAAGTCCCAAAAATAGGTTTTTCGCGAATATCTGCCAAAATATGCAATTAAGGAATTTTTTTGTTCAGACAAAAATTGGAAATCACCTCGAAATCTACAAAAATGGTCTCTCCCTTTTTTTTTAAACACCTTTATTTTTCCCCAAAAAACGGCCGTAAAAAAATCCATAACATTCCACCGGATAGATAAAGATAAAAAAAAAGATAAAGATAATTTTTATTTCCTAATTTTAAAAAAGTAAAAAAAACCTAATTGACGAAAAAAAAAAAAATTTTAAAATAAATACTACAAATTAACAAAACAAAAATTTTAAAAAAAAAAACAGTCAAAACGTTTTGTACTAAAAATAACTTAAAAAAAGAAAAAAAAGAAAAACAACAGTAATGAAGTAGATTTTCCCTTTAAAAAAAAATCCTCAAAGCAGTAACAAGTTCTATCTAGTAAAAATTTTTTTTGATTTATTTTAAAAAAACATTCATATTCTTGAGGTTTTTTATGTCATCATTAAGGGAATTATAACATTTACAACAATTAAAATAAAAATTTTTTAAAATTGTGTTGCTGTCCGATGCCTCCCCGGAGCCAATAAAGCTCCATTTCTAGTGTTGTGATCGTGTTGCATACCATTAGTTACAAATAGCTTCTATTTCTGTAAACATAAATGCACAGTTTCAAAATATAGGTTGAATAAAAAGTCAAAATTTTTAATGTTTAAAAAACCCTCAAACATGTTTCCGATGTGTTAAACCACTGATTATCCGAACTGCGTTTTTTTTGAAGCAAAAAAACCCTATTAACCTGAGCACCCCCACCATAACAAATAATCCCATATTGTAAATGGCTATGAAAGTATGCATAATAAAGAGTAAGAAGGGTGTCTCTACTGCAGTGTTGGGACATGAAATTTAAAGCATAACAAGCACTACGTAATTTTGCACAGAGAAAATCTTTTTTGCGAGTTCCACCGTAACTTAAAATCCAGATTCAAACCTAAAGTTTTAGTGGTTTCACTACAATTAAGGGGACTTGCCGTATTTTCAAAAAATAAAAAATTTATCTAAATTGGGCCGCCTTGATAGAGTATAAAAAAATTTGGTTTTGCTTGTATTTAAATTAAGATAATTTTTTTCTGACCACAAAATAATTTTACGATATACGTTTTCACTACTAATTTTTAACTTACTAAGGGTTTTTTTTTTTAATTAAAATATTAGTATCGTGGGGTAGCAAACTGTATATACAGTATTGGAAAATAATTCGCGCATAAGGGGGAAATCAATGTTAATTTTTGGCCCCAGTTGAATTCCAATCTACCAGTGTACGTTTCAATAGAACGTGGGGGTAAATTATAATTAATTTAGCTGTTCGACTGGAAACGTCACCGCTTTGCTTTTTTAGTTTGGCTAGTTGGATTTGCCGGTGGCTCGCAGAGCTCTCGTTCATTTGCTTGCGGGCATCCCCAAACGTTTTTTTTTTTGGGGGTATTTACCCAAAAAGTGTATCGGCACAGTTTTGAAAGAGCTAGAAACCTTGATGAAAAAAGGGAAAAAATAATTCAACTTTCTGGTAAATTTTTAAGGCCAGGAATTGGCCCCAAAATCTCTACAATGGTTTTTTGGGGATTGTTTAGCAGAAAGTGGGGAAAAACCCTTATTATAATAATTTTTTTGTTCTTTAGAGTTTTTTTTATTTTCTGTTTTAAAATTATCGTTAAGTTTTTTTTTTGGAATTTTTTTTTTTATTTTTTTTTTTAAAATTTTTTTTTTTAAGCCAATGTGGCAAAAAGACAAAAAAAATTTTTTAAATTTTTTTTTGATAATTTTTCAACAAATTATCGTTTAAAAAATTTCATTTTTGTTGATTCGACGTACACCCATCCCCTCTCGTTTTAATACTGTCGGAAATGTCCAAAACTATTTGATTTTATATCTTTTAACGAACCAAAGCGCGGAATTTTGGGGCCGGGGGAACAGTTAAATTTTAAATTTAGTTCATCGCGACGTTATATTGAAACGTACACTGGTTTTATTTTTGGTTTTGGCCCGGCTAAAAATTAACATTAAAAATTCCCCCTTATGCGCGATTAATTTTCCAATACTGTATATTTGAATTGGTACTAAGATAATTAATAATGTCATTCGAATAAATCAAATAGAGTAAAAAGGGCCCAATATAGATCCCTGCGGTACTCCTCGGGTAATACGACTCCCCCTTACTCTTTGCTTGGTTTTAGCCGTACAAACTGAAAGCGATTTTCCAGATAACTCTTCAAAAAAAATTTATGGAACCCCCCCCAAACCCCCTACCGATACAACTTATCCAACAATAAATCGTGGTGTACACAATCAAAAGCGCGCGAGAAATCCACAAAAAAACCCAAAACACAAAAACCATTATCCAATGCCTCAACAGTCCACTTTTTTTAAAAGCACATGATGCTGTTTCAGCACCTTTATCCCCCGGAAAACCATGCTGCATAATTGATAGCAACTTGTTATTTTTTTAAGAAACTTGTTAACTGTGTTTTTTTTTGGGAATTCAAATATCTTAGAGATAGGCGAAAGTAGACTTATACCCCTGTAATTAGTATATAAATTAGAATCCCCCTTTTAAAAAATTGGTATGACGGGGGCTAATTTTAGTCCATCTGGAAAAATTCCGTTTTTTTCCTTGATAAGTTAACGAGAAAAAAAAAAGGAGACAACTGATTTTTTTTATTTTTTTAACAAATTGTTTGATATATTATCCACACCGCAGGCATTGGAATTCTTTAAATTGTCTATGAAAATATGCAAGTCCTGCTCACCAATAGGCAACATAAAAAAAGGCTTACCAAAAAAGGTACATTACGCGACAAAAAAAAATAGTCAATCTGATTATGGACAGGGTTACCATCCACACCAGCAAAGTTAATGTTAAAAATTTGCAACTACTGCATCCGGGGAGCTTCACACCATTTTTTAAAATTTCTATTTCCTTTCTTGTTACATCTTTTTTTGCAATTTTTTTATGACCGACCAAACAGCCCTTGATTTATTTTGTGCATTATTTATTAGATCATCGTGATATTTAATTCTAGATAATTTTAGCTTTTCCCGATACTGACGGTTTAAATATTAGATAAATCTTTATAACGCCGATCATGTTTAGATAGTTCGGTATAAAGGTTACTCTTTCTTTTAAGTGTAATAATTCTGGACTTAATTTATGCGTTTTACTGCCTTTCTTGTTAAGAAAGGCTCGTTGTAAGGAAAGCATGATTCAAAATAAAATAAGAGCAAATTGGAAAATATAAAAAGGCCTTGTTAGGATATGACTGGAGTAAAACATCACTCCAATCTTCAGACTGTAAACTTTGAATAAAACGAGTTGTATTATTACTACAAAAATTTCGTCTATATTCATAAATTTTGGAACATTGATCTTTTTTACAGATATTCCTAGAAATTGAGAGTAATGATCAGATACTGTAAGGTTTACAACATTTGCTTTATATTTCAACTCTTCACTAATTAAAAAATTATCTATGCAACTGCTTTGAGCTTATAACTACCCGTGTGGTTCCTTTACAGCAGGGTCTCCAAACTACGGTCCGGGGGCCCATCCGGCCCGCGGGATTTGTTCGGCCCGCGGAGAGCTAGCATACTTGAAAACTCCTTTTAGAGAACAAATAATTTTTATAGCAAATTAAATTTAGTTTACTGAAGTATTCTAATTTTATGTTGAATAATTATTATTATGACATCTACATTGATATGGTCATGGGCTAACTCCCTTAACTCATAACATTCTTGTAGGCTTATTGTTTTGTTTTTGTGATAAGTTGGATAAAGAAACACAGAATTGTAATGAGTAAAGACATGTATAATATGCAAAAATTTAACTTCAGTATATAATAACTAACAAATTATTGAAATGAATCCAACTAACATTTTATACATTTTTAAATAATCACATAACTTATAACAAACATAATGACATATGAAATACTAATAAGATTTATGTAATTGAGATTTTCCACTGACAATAGTTTGTATTGTGGACTAATTTTACTTGTACCAATTACTAAAAGAGATTTAAGATGCTCATCAGTTAATTTCGATCTGTAAACATTTTTTGTGTACTTTATTTTGGAGAAGGTTTTCTACACAAATAAGTAGTACCAAAAACAGAAAACGAACCACGAGCAAATTTATGCAAATTATCAAATTGTGTCAGTGGAAGACTCTTATAAAATTCCACAAAGATGAGTTTTGATATTTGTTCTTAATTATATCACTGCATTGTAGATCAATCATTTCCATTTGAAGTTCCGGGGCTAGGGTTTCAATGTCAGTATCAAAAGGATTCTGAAAAATCTTAATTTGATTCGCAATGGCATCAAAGTCCGAGAAACGAGTATCAAAATTTATCTTCAAAGCACTCAAAGTTTCGATTGCAAAATCGATAGGAAACTCAGTCTCAGTAGTGTGGCTGAATATTTCACATGTTTTAAAATGTGAAAAACATTTACTTCGTAGTTGTGATTGAAACAGTCTCAATTTCTTCCGGAATGATTTGATATTAGTGTATAATCAGGAAGATGCTGGTTTTCTCCTTGCAATCCCAAATTCAGTTCGTTCACATGTTTTGTCAAATCAACATAGAATGCTAACTTCCACAGCCATGCGTTGTTTTGTAATTCAGTAAGAGGGCGATGCTTTTCATTCAAAAAAATTTCGATCACTGCTCGAAGTTCAAAAAAGCGCTGAAGGACTTTCCCATAACTAAGCCAGCGTACGGCAGTATGATAAGGTAAGTCAGTTTCTCCAATCTCTTCAATAAATTGTCGGACAAAAGATCTGATAAAATTAACAGTTGATATGACTGGTTTCAGAACGTCAGACATATCCAAACATTTTCCGCACAAAGACTGTTGATGAATGATACAATTTAAGACTAATGGTTTTGAACCACCGTCATTTTCTACAGCCTTTGACCAAGAGCGACCACTCCTTTATCTTTCCCACTTATGTTTTTGCCTCCATCAGTTGTAATACAATTCAAGTTTTTCCATCGAAGGTTCTTTTGATTAATGGCCATTTCAACTCCTTTAAAAATATCTGTACCAGTAGTTGTGCCATGAATACTATACATATCAGAAGTTCTTCGTGCACTTCATACTTTTATCTACTCCTCGAATATAAATCAACACCTGAGCGTATCTGACACATCCGTTGACTCATCCAAGGCCAAAGAAAACTACTCAAAATGTCCATTTTTGTCGAACAGTTGAGAGGATATATTTTTAGCGATGTTTTCTACCTTCGAGCCACAGTGTTTGCTGACATACTGACAGTTTTTAATAAATTTACCTTTTCAGGGCACATTTCTTCGGCTATTGCAATTATGCATTCTTTGATCATTTCTCCATCGGTGAATGGTTTTCCACGTTTTTGCAATTTCAAGAGCCACACGAAAGCTGGCACGAGTTGCAGCCTCTTGTTCAGTTTTGAGTTTTGTAAATGAAGATTGCTGCAATTTCAATTCCGCCTGCATAGCTTCGAATTTTTGTCCGCAAACTTCCTGTATATTTTGAGTAATTTTGAAAATGTTTTGTTTCATAATGACGTTTAATGTTATATTTTTGAGAACGGCTATGCTTTCATTGCAAATCAAACATAGCGCCTTGTTACTGGACTCAATTACGAAATACTGAATGTTCCACTGATCTTTGAATTTTCTGCATTCCTATCAATTTTTCGCTTCTTTTCCATACTACTAATTCAACACAAAAGCAACAATTCAAATCAAAATACTGTTATAAAGATGTCTTAAACTTAAACACGCACAAACACGTTTTAAGGAGGTATGCAATATTTTATTTAACAACAGTGTCTAAAGACTTGTGGTTGCGCCACTACCTTCTTATATATTCCAATTACTGCCATCTAGAATAGTGGAAGACACCGAATTTCTCGAACCAACGAGATTATTCTGTACGTGCTATTAGCGCCATCTGTTAGCGATAGAAGATACTACCTATTTCCGCTTGTGTCCACCAGATGTGCTCCGTTACTCCTCATGGCTCGTACTCAGACTAATCGAAATTACAGATAATGACAGGAAAATTAATAATATGCGTTTGCCGTTTTGCGGACTTTAGTCCATTTGCACCCTTTTTTTAAACGTTGTGTACTTTTTCGGATTTTTTTTTTTTCATCAGTGGACTATTTCACTTCTTACCACCGGCAACAATGATAATATGGTTTGGCCCTCGGAACTTACTGGAGTAATCATATGGCCCTAAGGCTGGAAAGTTTGGAGACCCCTGCTTTACAGTAACAAAATTTTAAAGCAGTGCAGAAGATCAGTTAAAATTGTCAAATTAGCACTGGCCTCGAAAAAAATTTAGGTTAAAATCACCTCCTATAATAACATTATATTTAAAATTAGAAACTTAAACAAACCCCCGGAAAAAGGTTTAAAAAACCCCCAAAACCACCTGAAGGTGGACGATAAACAACGACTATAATACTTTTCAGTTTATCAATTTTTACACTAGGGGCATTCCAAAACTCCTTCCAAAGAAAACTTAGACACATTAAGCTGGGACATCTAAAACTAAATTTATCGTTCGTAAAAATTGCAACACCCCATGACCCAGATTCGAGCGGCAGTACGAAGTACACAGGCTAAAATTTTCGTTTAAGCTCTTTAATTGGACGTCTTTGCCAATGTTCTGTTATTAAGAGATGTGACATAAATGACCTTTTAACGCGGTGTCCATAACAAAACCTTATTACCAGGCACTGAACATTTTGGTGACATATTATGATGAAAAGAGTTATCCTTGTGATCCGGCAAGAAAAAACTGCTTCGTCTGATTTACACTTACAGGTTGGACTTTTTATTATCGTCGATTGTTAAAGATCAATTTCCAAGTCCCTATTTATTTTTTCGCGTTCTTGGACCTGTGGCGTGGCAGATAATGTAAAAGTTTTAGTAGTTAATTTTTATTGTTTTGTAAAGTCAAAAATCAATTCCACTATATTTATACCCCAAAAAAATTTTTCTGGCCTCACCCTATTAAATTGTTATTTAAAGGGACTTATTTATTACATAATTATCCACAGCGAAAAAAAAAAAAACTTTTTTAATGTAGGTCTTTAGAGTAAAGTAAAATTTTCAAAATTTATATCCCCAAAATGCTTATTAGTTTCAAAATAATTCACGTGCCGAAAATTATAAGCAGCTTTTTTCCCAAATTTACAGTTAAAATTAAACATTAATTTATTTAAAACAACCCGGTTTTTTAGTAGGTATCCCACAAAGTTACATTTGTGCTTGTAAGCGATTCTAAAGTCTTATGTAACATGTGGACATCTATTTTCCGTCTTTTAAAACATTAATAACTCCCGCAAAAATAATTAAATGATCAGTGGGTCCAAAATCCAACAGAGAAGGTGAGCATCTTTAATAATATCGTTAAAAAGACCGTTTGGTTTAAAGAAAGAACTGACCGAAAAGTTTTGAGACTCTTTTTATAAAATACTGTTTAACATGGAAACATAGTTCAACATTATTATCCCTCACCAGGATTTTTGGGGTTTAGTGCTAACATTTTCATTGGTCTCGCATTTATTTACTTTAACTAGATAGATAGATGTGGTAGTAGTAGTTTTTTATTAACAAATGCAGATGGGCAAAACAATTTTTTTACAAAACGCAAGAAAGATGGTGAAGGAATTTTTTTGGGATCATTGCAACCCTTACTAAGGTCTCATTATAAAAAAGTAATGTTAATAACAAACCATTTTTTCAAAAAATATCAATAAATTAATGAGATACTCACAAAATATCGTGAAAAAAAAAATTACCGCTTTTTTTAATATTCTAGATAAATCAGAATTGACCCCAAATTTTTATAAA
>JAHBCN010022504.1:0-13287 GCA_019359885.1 Listronotus oregonensis
ATTGATCGATCATCGTGATGAAAGACGAACCGCGCTTCTGGATGATTCGATTCGTTCATCAAGCTGTGTGAAAATCGGGCTCGAACTCGAAGATTTGGTATTTTATGATGGCAAATCGGTCGTTTTTGTTCTACGACCCGGCAAGTGGCGAAAATCGTTATGTTTCGAGCATGCTCACTTGCATCACAGAGGTGTATTTTAGCAAACAATTTGAGTGCGTATTATCGGGTTCAGAGCCAAGTTTGGCTATATGTATATTTCGGCAAATAAAAGAACGTTTTTTATTTGGTTTTACCATTCGCTTGAACAAAGGCGTAATTTGAGTACAATTGTAATATTAATTATAGTTTTTGAAAGTTGTTATATATTTGTTAAAATAATAATTATACCAAAATAAAATAAATTTGAATCATTTCTTTATTCAAGATAACTATCACATTTTTTGTGGAATTCGAAATCATAAATTAAAAAAACCGACCTAGCCCGATATTAAAAAAGTTAAAATTAAAAATTTGGGGTTATTTTCTACTATATATTAGATATTCGGAAATCATTTTAATATCTAACCCTTGTGTTGCTGCCAATGTTATCAATTTTGTTAGTAGAGTAAGGCGGGTGTTCTACAAGGCATAATGCAGCAATATTTATTCGAGTATTAATTTATTAAATGAATTTGTATTACAAACCTTTTTATCTATCTCATAGTCTTGACTAACTCCAAACAAAGCATTTTTTAAACCTTTGTATCGTTTATTTGCGTACGGTAATGACCTCATTACCGTATACCGCATCTTGGATCATATTACCGTACCTGTACGGTAATTACCGTACGGTTGGCAACACTGAGGCGGGACCTACAGTTTAACGTACATTCCGAACCAGACTCAGCACGTGTTCACTCTCGGTCACCCATCCAAATATTAACCGTGCGTGGCACTCTAACGACAAGCGGCAAGGGGTGCAAAATAAAATATTTAAAAAATAATACCTATACGATATTTAACTTTTTTGTGTTCACTAACAAGATTTGAGGTGATTAGTTTCAAAACCGGCTCAATCAATTCTTAAAAAATTTACAGGAGACACAAAAAACTAACCAGAACTTTGAATTGAGTCAGTTTTAATTTAAAACCACAAGTTTAAATGCATTTTTATACCGGAGTGAGTTGCTTTTGGTAAAAACGAGGTTGCTAGTAGATGTAATGCATTGAGAAATTGTAAAAATGAAAAAAAAAATTGCCAAAAATGTGGATTAAGCCGGTTTTGAAACTAATCGCCTCATTTATTAATAAGACTTAGACTAACTTTTGAGATTATGAAAAATACAACTAAAAAACTGAATTATCAGATGATTGACAAAAAAATGTAGCACTGTTTCTAGAAGTCTAACTGGAATCTCGATAATAATACATAAAATGATCTTCCAAATAATATTTACAATATTTTTAAACATTACTTACTTTTATATCCATTAATTTGTTTTTCAGTTATTTTACTTGCTAGGACATAATAGTTCAGTAAATGAAGGGACAAAGCTATAAATAAATCTGTACAGGGTTTTTGGCTATATTTGTGAACGTATACAAATGTGTTATCTTTAGGAATATTTAAAAAAGTTAAATACAAGAGTTTCCACATTTAGATCTGAACCGCTAGATTTGCTATGAAAAGAAACAATGATAACGACAAGTTGACAAATGAACATCAACTTTCTTTGAGTTTTTACGCACGCCCCATATATTTCAACCTGCTACAATAGACAATTTTTTCGATTTCAAAAATAGTATAGTTTGGCTCATGTTTGCATTGAACTGTTTGCAATATTTAAATTTTTAGAATTGAATTTTTATTATTCAGACCTCTTGCGTCTTAAAGAAGCTTTTCATTTGAAGTGGGCTTTAATAAAAACACCTATATTATTAAAATAAAGCTACCAAATATTTACAGTCATTAGTCACCGCACAGTTTCGTCAAATTTGATAAAAATTAAAGACTTGGGAAATGATTTTTTTATTATGGGTTACTCCGAACAGAAGTTAGATATAGTTAGAATTTATCATAGATTTAATAATTTAAAACTGGCACGAAATCAGTATCTAGAGCATCCTCAAAGAGCAAAACAACGATCCATTTATTATTAAAATTTTCAGCAGAGAAAAACTGTTTGTGGAAAAAAGAACTATAGCAAGAAAAGAGGAGCAGGATTTATGGTTTTACTTATATTTTCAAGGTAAATATGAAATATATTAAAAAAAAAAGTCGAATTTTTAATAGCATGTTTTTATATTTTTAGAAGATCCAGAAAGATCTTGGTGGAAAATTTATAAAATTTTAAATTGCTACTACTATTATAAGCCCTATAAATGTTTACCGGTTCAAATCTAACTGAGAAAAATAGCCAGAGTTTTGGTCAAGAAATGTTGATAAGAATACAAAAGATCCAACTTTCTACAAAATTGTTTATGACGAGGCGACTTTTTACAACTGCCGTGGAATGTTGACTGTAAAAATAAATATTTTTGAGCTACCCAAAACCCTCAAAAAAAAAACAAGTTGTGAAAATCAAGGTTGGAAGATCTGGCTAACGTTTGGTGTGCAATGTATAGAAACAGGGTTTTAGGTCCATATTTGAGGCAACATACTGGTCAAAAATATCTCAGGCTTTTACCAAATGACATGAGAACTCTTGGGAAGAGCTGCCAGTAATTGACTATAACCAGATTGCGCGGCCGCAGACGGAGCCCTTGCTGACATGGTTGTGTTCAGGTAAATAGAATTTCTTAATAATAAATATAATTTATGGATTGGAAGGCACGGTCCAATACATTGGCCACCCAAATAGTCCGATCTCTCCCCGTTGGATCTATTTTTGTGGGGTTATTTAAAGAATAAAATATACTCATAATAGATGTCATACTTTAGAAGAACTTACTCAAAAAATACTAACAGAGGGATTCATGAGAATAAACCATTTTTAATCCACTGTTTAGCTAGATGCGATTAGACATAAATTGAAAAAAATATTCAGGATTGCTTTAATAATGGTGGCAGCTGGGTCGAATAAGTTGGTGTGTTTATGATACCTAATTATGTACTAAATTAAATGATTATTTTAGCTATTTTTAAATGTTGTTTTTTTTAACAATATATTCTAACTTCCAACTCTTTAATTTCATATCAAATTTGACAGACTTTTATTGCGGTGACAATGACTGTAATATTTGTTGTTTTGTTTAATATAGTGAGCCATCAGCCTACTTCGCGTAACTAGCTAAGACGCAAGAGTCTTGAATAATAAAAATTCCACTCTAAAAATTTAAATATTGCAGTGTAGTTAATGCAAAACATAGCAAACTATAGATGAAACTTGAAAAAATTGTCTATTGTAATAGGTTAAAATATATAGGGCATTGCATTAAAAATAAGAAAGTTGATGTTCATTGTCAACTTGTCGTTTATCATTTGTTTCTTCTTAGCAAACTTAGCAGTCTAGATGAAGTTCTTAAAACTTTATTAACTTTTTAAATATTCCTAAAGATAAATGTAGACCCGGGTTCAAAACATAGCCAAAAACCCTGAACAGTTTTCTCCTTTTTAGGCGCAATTCTTAGGTCTTTGGAATTTTTAGAGGAAAAAAGTGTATCAACATTAACAGGTGGGAAAGGGCTGAAATACCTCAATATCTAAAAAACGGGTTTTCCGCTTATAATTGCCAAAATATGCGAATTGGAAAATTTTTGTTAGGACAAAAAATGAAGATCGCCTTGTAATCTACAAAAATGGTCCTTATATTTTTTTTCGAAAAATCGATAATTTTCGAGAGCAACGGGACCCAAAAGTCCGCTCATTTCAAGTGCCGCTCTACCGCTAGAATGCCGCTATCTTCATGGATTCACTTATAAGCGAGCGGACGAATTGTTCCATTACTCGGGTAATAATGTACATTTTTAACCATTCATCGGAATGGGAAAACCCGTACCTATCATTGCATATGAGTTTGGGTCCATCTTGATTTTTCTAGAATATTGGTAAGCAAATAAAATTTTTTACAATATTTTTTGGAAGTATCTCATTAATTTATTTATATTTTTTGAAATAATGCATATGGCTTCTTTTTTATAATGCCACCTAGCAAGTGGTTTAACATCCTGAAAATTTCCTTCACCAGCTTTCTTGCGTTTTGATAAAATTGTTTGCCAATCTGCATTTTTTAGCCTACTACCACATATATCCAGTGTGAATGCTACGGATTTTTCGACGGCCGCTTTTATAAAAAACATTATAGCAGAAAGAATGGTAAGGACCATTTTTGTAGATTTCGAGGATGTTCATGAAGTTTAAACAAAAATTTCATATCCAATAATTGGTAGATATACGTGTCTCATTTTTGGGACTTTGGGGGCCATTAGTAATTCCACGTCGGAATCGTGATAAACTTTTTCGAAAGCATTCATGAAGACCTAAAGAATTGCGCAACAACAAAACTGTACAGATTTATTTACAGCTTTGGGTACTTTTAGGTTCAAAGTTATTGACCTAATTTTTTTATTTCATTAAATTGTTTATTTTACCAATAATAAGTAACAAAAAGACATACAAACATATAATCAAAGTTGACTTTACTACAACCGCGCTATTTTTTCTTCCAAGATCGGGATAATCATTTCGCCATACTAAATGTAGCAATTTGTCAGTTGACATCCCACATCCTTCGTGAGTTACGGAAAACTATGCGCGCCACTGCAGCGTGGCTTCCACACTTGCTTATATTACCTGATAAATAAGAAAGTTAGATTAATTTTAGTAATTGAAATAAGATATGCTACTTGTGAAAACAGGAAGCAAAACTGGTATAATTCAGGTGATAAAGCATAAATGACGACGCTTTTAGAACAAGTTTAATAAACAAGGATATATAATGAAACGAATAGCAACCAAATATACTGGGCCAAGCATAACTACCTAAGTAAATGAATATCAGAATATTTTTTAAATTTAAATCTTTAAATGCAATGTAATATAAATAATTCCTTAGGTTCTATTTAGGTTATTCAATCCCGGATTCTTCCGGCCCCGGATCCCGGATCCCGCCTAATTTTTCTCGGGTTCCGGGAAATCCCGGGGATTATATCGTCCACTGGTCCCGGATTTTCGGGATTAATTTTTTTCTATTATATTTTTTTTGCATGTACAAAAGTAAAATAACAACTTGGCGGGGCTCTGAACCTCTTTTAACTTCAACTAGAATGAACATAATAAGAAATAGTCCAAATATGAGATCCAAAAACAACCGTTGAGGCATTGTCTTGAAAGAGGATATGAATTTATTTAAAGCAGATATTGCCCTAAAATTTATTCTATCCGAGATAAAAAAACTTCCTTTAAGTACACAGTTAGAAATACAACTAAGAACAAGATTGACAACGTCGGACAGTTTTATCGTCAAACCTAGGATATTTACACACGCCGACAAAAATGAGACAGATGAACTTTATAGCAGCATTCAACAAGAATAAAAAATTGAAATAAGAAATATCCAAAATACTAAAAAAGGTGGTAAACTCTACTGGTTCATCTTCAAGAGGGAAAATGTGGATTTGCTGGTGAAGAACGAAGAAGAAGATGACGTGCCCTCGCTGGATTTAATTGAAAAAAGGACGTGGAAAAAAAGGCTGCTAAAGAAAAATTGAGAGATGCTCTGGAAAGCAAGCATGTTCAAAACCTCAAGAGAAATATCATAATATGAACATATCGTTAAATTATATTCCAGAAATGGAATTCTTGAAAATGTCTTAAATCACTTATATTTGCAGTTGGCATATGATATGTTAATGACGATTCCTTCCTTACCAGCGTCGAATCCGAAAGGACCTTTTTCAATAGCTAGTATAATAATATTATGCACAAATAAGTCTAGTTTGGGAAGCACGATCAGCTCAGATCAACAAAATCATCTTCTTAAGACATTTTTTTAAAAAACAAATTTGATTTTAAACGTTTTTTTTCTGAAAATTTCTCTGCAACTTTATTAATTTTGTTGTTCCTTTAAACTAGGGATAAGACTGACGTGTTCATTTTGTGGCTAGGGTTATGTTATGTGTTATGTTGTTACCTAAAATAAAGATTTTTAATGAAAGGTGTTACTTAGCTATTAATAGGAAAATATTTTCACATAATTAATTTTGTGGAATCCCGAGATCAATCCTGGACAAAAATTGATATCCTGAAATCCCGGACGGTAAATTCTTCCGGGATTGAATGCCTTAGTTCTATTACTTTATGGCTATTTATTGATATCGCTTATCCCGAGGTGTCAATTTCGAAGAATCTGAAAAGGTTACGGAGAATTGGACAGAGAATGGTAGAAAAAGCGGTAAACTTATGCAGTGCTGATCAGAAGCAAAGAAAATAAATAAAAATAAAATTTCGTAAAGATGCAAGCTTCATATATTGTATTTTTAATAAATATATTTAAAGTCCACCGGGGATTTTACTGAATACCTAGACTTTAATAAAAAGTAATATATATCTATTATCTACATATTATCATTATTATTTTATTTAAAATATATTAATATAATAAATATATATATTTATATATATATATATATATATATATATATATATATATATATATATATATATATATATATATATATATATATATATATATATATATATATATATATATATATATATATATACGTATTTTTTTTGAAAATTTAAAATTCTGAAATAGCCCAAATACTGGTATCAATTCTGTTTTGACTAACTAATTTTTTTTAAATAAAAATGACTAAAAACGATAAGAAAGAATCGCACCTATTATTTAATAGTTATTACCTAATAAGGTGAAAGTGATACTTTTTCCGGCAACGCTATAATGGCAGTTATAAAACGACGCGAAAGTGGAATGGGGTAGTTTCTCTGTCAAGGGTGGAAAAAGACACTTGCCGTACGTGTTAGGTACAACATTTTTTCTATGAGTGTGTGGAAAAAGTCAAACTAACAACCATTAGATAATATTTTATTTTACCATTACTACTTATTATTATTGTCACATAACTGTAAAAACAGTTGCAGCACAAAATGAATCGCAGAGTGCAAGTTGTTAGTAGGTTATGGAGTTGGAGATTGTTGAGGTGCACTTGAACCGGTCGTCATTATGAGGTAACAGAGACACATTGTTGCTGTTGAAGACGGGTACACGGGCCTTGGAGGTTTTTTTTGCTGTATATCTGAAGGTGATGAATTTGGGATAAGGATTTTGTTTATAAGTCCTTCTTTGAAACTTGCAGAGCTTTCAGGTGAGTTTTCGCAACATACACTTCAACCTCCAAGCCTTTTAATATTCGTTGCGTCTTCACCAGAATTAGCCAACATTGAACTGAGGAACTGCTGAAAGCCATGTCCCGTAAGTTCTGGGCCTGAAGACAAATAGCAGCGCTCAGAGGGCATCTTGCCAAAGTATTTATCTTGGCGCACTGATAGAATGTGCCAATTTTTTGTAATTAACAAAAAATCTTCTGTGTAGTAGTTTCGGGCTTTCGTAAACTGGAACACTTTCTATACAAAGCTAGATATTTTCCATTACACTTCTCGGAAATGACAAACTTGTCTAGAATGGTTTTGGAGTCTTGGAATACGAGTTAAATTAAAAAGATCTCTTGTCGTCAATATCATCAATGCAATTTTCATCAATTCTTCGACGATACGCACACGACCACTGAAAATTAGCTACCCTCTATCGCTAGATAGACATCATTTAGAGCATCATTAATAAATTTTGCTATTTCATTCTTCGAAAATTTTGGCCTTCTTGGGTCTAAATCCCACATTTTGCTTCTTCAAAAATGATGTAACTTTGAAATATTTGCTTTCAACCATGTTCTTTTCGGATCTTAATGACACTTTTTAACATGAAACAATTCTAACATAAGGTATTGGCTACATGTTTTTAGCAAATTCTCAAAATATGCCAAAAAAAAAGTCTCTAAAACTGCATATACGGCTTTCTTCTATTTTTGGATTTTTGGCAAATTTTTAGATAGTCATGTTATTCTAGGGTCCGTGATTACAAATATACTGGCGAGAAAGAAATATGTTGTAATATTTTTTTTTCAATTTAAAAACAACTTGATGTAACCTTGGAGTGAATAGGGGGTGTTGGGCGGGGTATTAACATCACACTGTAAAATGCCATACATGACACATCCATTTCAAAATCTCAATTAATGTGTTTGGTTAAAATTGTCAAAAAAATAAGCGATGATTGTTTATTTAGAATATTTTAACAACTTTGAAGATGAAATTCAATTTAATGGCGGGCCAGAGCGTGTTCGGATTTATGCATAGCTAAGTAGAAGCTGCTACTCGTCACGTAACGTGATATTTTTAGATATTCTTTTCGGAACGATGGTACTTTTCTGAAATTGATCGGTATTTTCCTGAAAAGTTTCTGCCATTCTGGATATTTCTGCGATGCTATAAATACATAACACAGTTGGCGGTGCATTACTATTATCAATTATAGTGCATTAATATCGAAGTTTGAAAATGCCGTGCAACAACCGTGTTTACTCCTTAAAGGGAATTGTCCATATTAAGTGAAAGAAGACGTGTCGTTGACTTTCAGATCAAGAAGCATTAAATAGAAATGTTCAACGTAACACCCCATGAGTAGGCTAGATTTAAACATTAATAATTCTTTATATACCTGTTCAAAAATATAGGGTTCTAGAAAGATTAAAAATGTATTATAAAAAAAAATGGAAAAAAAGGGACATGGTTTTCGAAGTCAGTTGGGTTACCAGAGGATGTGGTATATATCACTGTTCTCGGTTAAGGCTCATATCCTCGTCATAAGTTTATGAATGAGAACCAAATGTAGCGACAGAACAGTTGTTGATTGGTCATCTTTTTTTGCCGTGGGGGTCTTGCATACAATGGAGCCTGGGCCATTCTAAAGACTAGGTGGTCCTGAAAGGTAGTGGAAATCGACGGGAAGCAAAATTCGCAAGTGAAAAATATATAGGGACCGTCGAATTGTATGTGTAATGGGTGTTTGGAGGGTTTGAACGATTCAAAAAATATTTTTGGCAACGTTCCTGATCAAAGTGCTAAAACTTTACCCAGGTTATTCGGGAAATGATCTTCCAAGTACAACGATAGTATCCGATTGTTGGAAAAGTTATATTAATTTTAAATAACGAGGGGTTCAATTTTTCCATCAATCAAGTCTAATTAATTATGTAGATCCCAATGATCCAACTTATTCACCCAGAATATAGGAGTTGAAACGTGGAGGACATCATAGGATTCCCGATATGGAAGAAAAATGCCTAATTTTGTTGGATACCTTGCCGAATTTTGTTTAAAAGATCGGTTACCGACGACATATACACGTCTTTTTGAAATTTCAAAACTGTATCCACCAAACTTTAGCTAAGTTTAATTGGTTCATTTTCATAAAGTTATTTTGTTTTCGCTTTCTTTACATTAGTGTTGTTTCTGGATTATTGTAAATATTTTGCCAAATAAAATAAATTATTTTTATATTATACATAAATGGAGTTTTTTTCTCCGCCTCTAAATTCTTAGTAATTTTCTAGAAAGTGGGCTGATTCCGATTTGACCAAATTTGGCATACGGGGTTTTTTTTTAGCGTCAGCATACTAAAAAAGACCAATTCTGCTTTAACAATCAGGATCAAGAACTCATTAGACTCAGGTCTTTGTGACGCAATCAAACGCCCTTAGTCGGTCATGGTTCTATTTTGGTTACATTTCTGTGTGAATAAAATTCAAAAGCCCGAAGTTCTAGTCATCATATTAGTTCTGGTTAAAGGTGCTGTTTTTGGCTTTTCCCAAGTAGATATTTCAGACGTGAAAATGATATTAAAAAAGACTCTCCTTGCTTTAATCAACAGAATTAACCATTGATTCGACCTTTAGACAAAATCAAAGCCCTAAGTTCTAGTCGGTCATGGTTATTCTTGGTTAGCAAAGCAGCTTTATTTTCCCCATATTTTAATGGAAAAATGCGGGGACGTATTAAAGACCTCTCTCAGTTAACTAACCAGAATTAACCATGATCAGACCTTTAGACAAAATCAAACGCCCTTATCAGGTCATGGTTGAAGTTTTGGTTATATATTTCAGACAACTAAAAAGTCCAAGTTCTCCTAGTCAACATGTTAGTTCTGGTTAGCAAAGCAGCTTTTTATTTTCCCTAAGTATATACTTACGTGGAAATGCGTGGAGGCTTAAAAAGACCTTCCCAGCTTAACCAAATTAGAATAACCACGACCGACCCTTTTAGACAAAAAACAGCAAGCCCGAGGTAGTCGTCATGGTTAGTTCTTGGTTAGTTGTGTTAGTGACCTTTATTTTTCCCAATAAAAGTTCAAACATAAAAGAAATATCAAAAATTTAATAAATAATGCCCCAAAATTATTAAACTACAAAATAATTTCGTTGGATACTTATTTTCAAAATTGACAGTAGAAAAGAATTTATAAATCAATTTAGATATTAGGATTTCAACCTATATATATATTTTTTATTTAACTTTTAAAAGTTATTTTTTTCCAGATTTTTCTAGTGGGTGATTTTTGCTCATTGATTTTTGTGTGTGTGTCATGTTTTAGTGAATAATTATTAATCTAATATACGCTTTATACTCCCGCCTGCAGCACCCCTATTCACTCCTAAGGTCCCGTAAGTTTGCTGCATCTGAAAATATTTAAACACATTATAATTTTCTCCTCAGTATATTTAGGTAATCCCTGAGGACCCAGAATATGCACTTATAAAAATTATGTAAATTCAAAATAGAGAAAAACCGTATATGCAAGTGTTGTCAAACTTCTTTCATACTTTTTTACTCTTTTCGCTTTTCACAATCGCCTATATATTCTTCGCACCCTGTGCCTCGACTTGGACGGCAACAAATCCAACGCATCGACATTTGCCAGCCGAGAATGATTCAGGCAATTCCTCGTCAGAAGACTCCAGCGGGAAACGTTTTTATTCAAAATCGACGATACTGATCATAATGTACTAAAGACACTTTTAATTATCAATGACATTTAATGACTTTGATCTTTTATAATATGGACACCAGCAATCGGTCAAAACTAAAACTCCTGACAAAGCTAAGTTTTAATATATGTCGCAAGATGTTGAAACAATGTTTTTAAAACAATATTAATTTTTAGTGAATATTTCGTTGATTTTACACCCAATGCAAATAAGTATCTATGCCACAATAGAATTATGGTCAAGCTCAAACTTAGAATTAAAAATATTTTATACCTGTTGCGCGGAAATTTGTAAGGGCTATTTTCCCCGGCACTATGGGAAAAGTGATACCTTTCCAAATAAATTGCGCGGGAAAGTGCTGCTTTCCACACGTCAGTAGAAAAATGTTTTTTGACTCAGGAAAAAATTTATGAAAGTACCACACAACCGCTAACTGAGAATAAACAAACCATTGACTGGCAACATTGATTTATTGCGCACCGATAAAATTGATATTTACCAATGAAGGGTAAAGTTTTAAACCAGAGCCACTAGTTTTTTTGGTGATTTAAATTTTCCGAGGCTATCTGGCATGTTTACAACAGCCATAGTTCAATATCCGAAAAGGCGTTGAGATAAATGATAAATTATTATAATATCTGAGCATGCCCATGTTTAATTAGCTTTATACGGGGTTAATAATAATGTTGTAGTGTATTCATTGGGGCCAGAGGCGTATCTTCAGTGTTTCTGGTACATTGCAGCTTGTTGGGCTTGCAGCAGACATCTGGTGAGCGTTTATCCCAAAGAATGTGGCGTGTAGCGCAGAGCTTACATCCAACAAGTATGTTCTTCTCGACCGAACACGCCGACTCTAGTTTCGAATTTTTTGACAAAGAGCCGCTACCCACTGAAAATATCCAACTGGCCCAAGCACCCATGTCCTTGCTGCTCAGAAAGGTTCAAACCTTGCAGAATTGGTGCAGAAGAAGGAACAAATGTAACCATCTTTGGGCTGCGATACGAATGCACATACATGGGGCAGCACGGACATAAATAAACGAGATGGGGAAATGGACCCACCATTATTGGGGCGAAATTAAAGCGCCTGGAGGAGCATCGAGTGCCCATCTGACCGATTAGGTTTCCTAAGAAGAACACCTCGATTCGAAAGTTACCACAAAAACTGTAGAGAAGCTAGAAATAGCTCTAAAACATATAGAAAAATCTATCGTATCGTATCTTCATACAAAAAAAGCTGTCGTACAAAAAAAATGGCAACTCTACGAGATGTGCCATGGTGGAATACGGAACTTGACCGACTAAAGGCTAAAGCCAGAAAAGCCTACAACGCTGACAGCGACATTTAAAAAAAACATTCGCGGCGAAAGAAGTGTTTTTTTAGGCATTGGACGACAAATTGCAATAGAACTATGCAAATCGAACGCCAAAGTCATTGCAGTGGGAAGGTAAAAGATTTATTAGGTTAGTAAACATCCCCTTTTAAGGGGGAAAAAAAAAAATTTAAAAAAAAAAAAAAATTATAGGGGCACAAGTTTTTAAAAAAATTTAAAAAAAAAAAATGTGGGTTTTCAATCTTTTTTTTTCAAAATCTAAGGGCAAGGTAGTGTGCCAGGTCAAGTTACGGCCTGACGCACACAGTGTGTATATTACATGAAACGTTTTAGCCTGTTTTCCCCTCTGCTGTGTGCTTTCTTAAAAATAGAATGTTTTTGATAAAACATCCCATGAATTCATAAAAAAACCGCAGAAAAAAAAGAGTTAAAACTATCAACAATAAAAAGGAAAAACCCCCAAAAAAAGGTATCAGTTCATCAAAGAAAAAAAAGGAAAATTTTTGCCGTTCTTGTAGTGTTTAAAAGTTTTTAAAAACATTTTGTAAGTTTGATCACAAAATATCACTTTTGGAAAAACAGATTCCAGAAGTTATTGGGGTCGACCATGCCTTTAAAAATTTTAAGGGTAGTTTGCTCAATTTCCTTCGTCCAGGGTTTTTGGATTTCTTTTCGCACGCAATTAAAACCCTTTTAAAGCGCGAATGTAAAAAAACATACTTAAAAAAAAATTTTAAAAAAAAAGGGCAAAGCTGCTACAAATTTGCCCCTTTTCCCCAAAAAATGAAACAAAAATGTAGTCTCTAGCCTGTTAATAGGTTGGTCCCAGATTGGTCATTTTTTTATTAATTTTTTGTTAATAAACGTTTATTGTCTCGGGAAAATTAAACAATAAAAGGTTATCAAAGATT
>JAHBCN010022505.1:0-13178 GCA_019359885.1 Listronotus oregonensis
TTGTTTGCATCAATATTATTATGCTCACAATAACTTAAAAGTCTGTCTCAAAGTATACGGATATATAATTTAAAACCCCCCAAAAAACCGGATCGGTGGGAAAATTAAAGGGAGAACATTAGGGACGGACTTTAATAATAATATAAAGATTTATAATTTATTGTTTATTTGGGAAAATATAATCTTAAAATTACATTAAGAAATTAAATATATGCAAAGTTTTAAACATTTATAACTGCATTATCTATACATAATTATTTTTTAATCTAAATATCTAAATCTAATTCTGTTTCACTATCAGAGTCATCATTAAGATTAAGTACAATAGGATTTATGTTGTTTTGGATAGAAATAAAAAAGGTCCTCAATTTTTATAATGCGCTGTAGTAATTTTTTTTCAGCTCTTAACTGGTATGTTAGTAATTATTTTTTTTATCAAATTTATAACACTAAATTTAAAGTGGGGGGTTAAATTTTCGTTTTTTTTCTTTGATTTTACTTGGTTCCACAAAATGTTTATGGGGTTAAACATACAGTGATACGGAAAAGCCGTAAGACGGTATGCCCAGCCTTTCAGCCAAATTATCACATAAAATATATGGTTTTTTAATTGCATATGAATTTAGGATTCCCCCAAAAGATGCGTTTTTTGTATCTGAATTTAAAATAAATATTTTTTTTAACAAATATTCCTGGATTTCAGTTTTTGAACTTGATGAAGTTGGTGCTTTGTGTAGCAGACGGCTGGGGGGGGTTTCCCCGTTTCCATGACAATAACACTGTTTTTTGGGAAATTTTTTTTTAAAAGATAATTTTAAACCCAAAATTTTAAAAAAGTTCTGCACTTGTATCCTTATGATAATCCAAGCTAGAATCCTTAATATTCTTTGCAGACAACAGCAGGCAGTTTGGGACAAATTCGTCTTCAAACCCCAGAATGTATTATGGTAATGCGTTTTTCTTTATTTCGTCTGACAGTTTTGACTGGAATCAACCCATCCTTGGGATACTGTGTCGTGTGTATCAAACCATGTTTCATCAATGTAAATTATGGATTTTTTTTTCTAACCTATATCTTTTAATTTCTTGAAGGTATTTAAACCCCCAAGCGCGTTTTCATTACTACTTGTCTTTTGTCTATTTTGCGGTATTTAAATCCCATTTTACAAACAACTCTATGGAGGGTGGCACGGCTAATATTTATATTGGTTTCGTCTTCGTCTAGCTTCTTTTTCTTTTTTATCCGGTGGGAAAAAACCCGCTTTCATAAAGACAATATTTTTCCCCTTCATTAGGTCCTGACCCCCATTGTCTATGGTAAGATTGAAAATCACTGTTTTTTTCTTTTGTTCAATTCTTCACTAATAATAATATCCCTTATCGATGATATTGGAGTTTTTGTTAGTAGACAGGTTTCTTTTAAAGCTTCTTGTTTAATTAGACCTCTACTGATTAAATTTCCCCATACATTTTTTTCACAACCTGTTTTGCATCTAATGACAAATGATTTCGACGCGACATAGTTATATTCTAAAAAAACAACTTTTTCGAAACGCACAGTAGAAACGGTTATTCAACACTGCCACTAAAATATTAGCCAAAATATTTATATGCCTAATGGTTAATACAAAAAAAATACCTGGCCCACCCCTGCCCTTATGAACAAATGGGTTTACCCAAAAAAAAATAGGTAATAAAATCAAAAGCCATAACGATATAAATTTGAGACAGACTATACCTCCACCTTATTATTATATCTAAAGGATATTTGGGGAATAAAAAAGCAAACCCAAAATTTTTTATTTATAAAATAAGAAGCACTCATTAAACAATATTATGCTAAAATAGGTTTTGTTTTTTGATTGCTATAATTTAGAATAATTATTAAGTAAAAAAATATTTTCTCATATTTATGGTTTTTTTCTTTTGCAGAGTAATACAAACACACGGACAGTCACTAAAATGTTAAAAATCATAAGGGGTAAAAATGACACTTTAAATTAAATTTTTTAAATTGATGTTTAATCCTTTTTTCAAAATAAAAATATTTATAATAATAATAAATAAAACAAACATATAGACACATTATACCAAAAGGGGTAATTTCTTTAATCAGTATGTGGACAATAAGCAAATGTTTTTTTTTTTTTTAAACAAGAAAAAGGGAAATTTCGTTTTTTAAGTAGAAAGCAAGAATACCTATGACAAAGATAATTTCATTAACTTAACATCAACTAAAGTTTTAAAAGATTGTAATAAACGATTTTTTATATTCCGTTTTTCAAGTTATAAATGTAACATTGTTCTCTATAGTAATATTAGAAAAATTATTTAATTTTAAATAATAAATAATTATTAATTGCTCACTTGTGTTATTTTTGTTTCTGTTTGTAATGTTTTATACAGCAGATTTAAAAAAAACAATAAATTTTAAAATGTTCGGCGTTACAAATATTTTTAATGTTTTAACAAAAGGCCAAATTATCTTTTTCTAATATTATAAAAATAAAGTTACACAACTCCCAACCGGGGTTGTGGGAATATAAGGCATTGCTGCAGGCTTTCATTTTTTATTGCCATCTATAATTTTAAAACTTTCCCATATTTGTTGCCCCTTTTTTTTTTATTATAAAGTTTTAAACGTAAGAATACAAAATAATATATAAACTAAGATGTTTGAAAATATCCCAAAATAAATTTTTACAAAAAATTGACTCCCCCCTTGAATTTACAACAAAATTGTAATAGACTATTTTAAATTGATAAGATTAGCTCCCTTCTTAATTAAATTTTTTTTTTATAGGGGGAAATTTAAAAATTATTTAAGAAAAAAAATTTGTAAAATCGTTGCATACCTTTTACATAAATTTTTTAAGAATCCACCAGTAATAAATAAAATGTCTTGTCAACTTTTTAATTGACGTTTTACTTTTTTTTTAGTTATTTCAAAAAATTTTACAGTATTGAAGAGAAAAAAAAAAATGATTAAGTGGTATTACATTGGGGAAATAGTTATCGAAGAGTATCCGGGGATGTTTCTACGTTTTTTTCCGACAGACAATTCCAAGTAAGACAACAGTTTAAAATATCGTTCATAAGTTTGAGACAAAAGGTACTGTTATTAATAAATGCAACTGCTTAGAGCGAAATAATAATGTGCTCAATGGAAGAGCTCAAGAAAATAATGCCGATTTTGATGTTTTACTTTTTGTAAAAAAAAAAAAGGAATTAGCACCAGGCTTCTTGATAAAGTTGTAGGAAAGGATCACAGCACAGTACTACGCAAATTAAATAAATATAAGATCCGAAGAGCAGATTTTTTTTTGAAGTTATAAAAATGGCGAATAACGATAGGGACTTCTTACGCAATATTTGTTTTAGTGACAAATGCACCTTCACATTAAACAATGAACCATACGTCCAAACATCAGATACTGGAGCAAAAAAAATGAACACAGATTTGTATCTACAAGGACTCAATACCCTCAAAAGGTAAACGTTTGGACGGGTATATTTGGACATCGGATTATTGGACCTTTTTTCTTGAATTAAATTTGGGAACAGAAACTTTTTAGAACTATTACAAAATTAAGTGGGGCCGGTATTGGAAGAAGTTGCATCTGACAATCAAGACATTTGGTTTCAAATGGATGGAGTCCTGCACACAACACGAGAACTAAGGGTTGTTCAAAATGTTTTCAATGGGCTCACTATAGGATCAAATTACACCACAAATTGGCCAGCTAGGTCTCCTGATCTTTCGCCACACTTCTTCCTTTGGGGTCATATTAAAACTGTTATTTATACAAATTTGAGTTATCAAAATTCAGAAGAATTAAAAGTTTCAATTTCAGCGGCGGCGATCGACTTTTGGCATTTCAACATCATAATGTAAGAACTGAATTTTATAACCGTTTAGGATATTGCTTAGCAGTAAACAGAGGTCTGTTTGAGCATCTAATTAAAAAATTTGTTTTATTTTTCAATTGTTGTGTTGAAACGTATTGGTAGACAGTTTTTAAGTGTGTTTTTCCCCTTTCCCCATAAAATTGTTCAATTATCTAAAAATTTAATTATGTAGTTCAATGTAATTACTGTTTTATTAAATGATTACAACCATTATTTTTCTTCAATATTGTAAAACATGTTGAAAGAACTACTACAAAGTAAAACGTGAATTAAAAAGTTGACAAGACATTTTATTTATTACTGGTTGATTCATTAAGGTATGTAGCAGGTACGCAACGATTTTACAAAAAGTTTTTCTTAAAAACTTTTAATTGCCTTATCGAAAAAAACGAAATTTAGTATGTGAGCTATTCTTATCAATGTCTTCAAAATAGTCTAATATAATTTTGTTATAAATTCAATAGGAGCCAATATTTCAATGTATCAAAATTTACATGGGATTTCCTCCGGCCAGTCTGGCAATGCACCCCCGGTATATCTAACACGTTTTGATGCATTGTTTTTATAGGATTATATAGAGTTTGCAACTTTTGTTTCTAAAATCGCATCAAACGCAATTTGCTCTTCGGATGGACATAATGCTAATTAAAAAAATGCTCCTCAATTAAAAAGGAAAATTGTCGATGTAGCTTCTATCCAGTAATAATAACTGCGTACGACGTTTTTGTTTTCGTTAAACCATCATCAATTTTATTTTTTTTAAAAACGACGCTCAATTGTTTATTGCATTTTTTTAAAGCAGTTATAATCCCAATTACAATGATGTATAACACTTAATATTTTTCTGTTAAATAAACATATTTTCCATAAGAGACAATAGTTAAACAAGGAACGCACATCATTTCTTATAGGAGCGTTCCATATTTGTTAATAAAAAAGTGTTATACATTTTTGTAATTGGGATAATAAGGGGTTTAAAAAAATTAAATAAAAAACCCAGGTCCGATTTAAAAAAAAAAAGTTGATGATGGTTTAAAAAAGAAACGTCTTACGAAAACCCAACCTGTTTTGTCCAGCTTAGAAAGTGGCCTTGAGAAAGTGTCTTTTGTTTCCATATCTCTTTAAATAACGTCAGGCAAAATAAAAACGAAATCGGCAAATTTCGGTTTTTCCCAAATATCCCGGAAGTACCGGAATTTTGCAACTTTTAAAGTAATGGTTAGTTACGCAAATACACAACTTTGCCATAATTTAACCACTTCTTATCTCTTACGGTTTCCGAATCCCCATGCATGGACTCGAATCTGTGGCACCCTGTATAAATGACGTTTCGGCCCAGTTTGGGTCATTTTCAAATTTTTTATTCATTCTAAAACAGAAAACGCCCAAAAACAGATTAAACGGAATAAATATACAAGAATGCCAAACAGCACTAAATAAACATATAACAGAACAAAAACACGATTTTAAATATAACGAAACGAAAATAATTGATAAAGACCAAAACTATTTCAAATTACAAATCAAAGAGATGATCGAAATTAAAAAAATGTAACAATGCAAAAAATAATAGGACTGACACGGATCAGCCATATTTACACAAACTTGATTTAATTTATAATCCCGTATATATATCCTCTTAAATAAATTTCCTATTTCCTCTTAATATTTCAAAGTTTGATAATATAATAAAGTAAAGAATTTATAAAAAAATATCCTTAGTATAAAAAAAAATGCCATCCATCGTTAATACAAAATAAAACCACACATTCTTAAACGAACATCTTATTCCAAGGTACGTACCAAAATTGTGATATTAATGTTTATAATTGCATCCATCGTTTTTGTTAATTTTATTAATTTTATATTGTTATTGTTTTTTAAAATGTAACCAATATTTGTTAAGTATTTTGTGAGTTTATTTAATTTGTATAATCAATTTTATATATTTTTATGTGATTTTTGAATGAATAAAAAATTTGAAAATGACCAAACTAGGGTCAAAGTCATTTAACTAACTTGTTGTTTAATATGGTGAACCTAAACCCAACAAAATCGAAACAAAAAAATATATTATAAATGGTTCAAGGAAAATAAATATTTATATATATATATATATATAATATTTTATATATATATATATATATTATATATATATATATTATATATATTTTTATTTTTTTTATATATATATATATTATATATATATATATATATATATATATATAAATCGTTTTGAAAACCTCATAAACCTAAAACCCCCAAGAAAAATTGGATCCGGTTGTCATTTGTTAGTTGACAGCTATAATAACAATCAATAAAGGTATAATTTAATATAAACAACTATTTTTATATATCCCACTAAAATGCCTAAGTTACCCAATTCAAAAAAAAATGATACCCTGTATGGGGGAAGAATTATTTCGTATCAAACCTTTAAACCAATTCCTTCTTTATTACCACGGCAAATAACCCCTTTCCCGGGTTTTACTGGGGTGTTTTATATTAATACTTTTTAAATAAGATAAAACAGATTTGAAATTTGTAAATTCAAACTTTGTCATGTTTGCCTAATGGAAAAGGGGCTGAAAGGTTTTATTGCTTTTAAAATAGGTTTCCTTATTTGTCCCCCAAAAAGCCTTTAATTCATAAATATTAAAACCCCAGCTTTTTTAAATTTTGGGTTAGAAATCGGGGATGACAGATTTTTTTTATTTTATAATATAATATTTTTGCATCGGGAAAATATTTTGTTAAAAGAAAAGAAATGGTTAGAACCCGAACCCACCTGTTTTTTTTAAAAAAACAGGATAAAATTCCTGTCCTCCATTTTTCATAACTTGATCCAGGGGGAAAACACTAATTTTGGTAAAATATTTATTTGTTTGTTGATATGGTGTAAATTTAAATCTTTTTTTAATGCAAAACAGGTGAAAATTAAGGTTTTAATCGGTTATATTTTTTCTGATTGTATCATGGATAATTGGAGGTAAGTACCGATTAGGTCGTTTAATTTTTTTTATTTTCCCTTAGTTGGATTTAATCCCCGGAAATAAAAAGGTGGATAAAAAAGGGAGGTTAAAAGAAGTTGTGGGGGAAGCTGAAAATAAATTATTTGCCTGTTCTTTTAAAAGAACAGTGGCCAAATCGACTACTGCGCAATTTTTTTTTTAGTTATTGGAAAAAACCCGTTAAAAGTACATGAGTTATTGGAGGAAGTGGAAAATTCTGATGTTGAAATTCCAGATAAGATCTATATATTGCCTCCTGAAGATGTAAAATAATGAAAATACAGATGAAGATTCTGGGGAGGAAATAATGTTGAGAACAACTTACCTGGAAATCAGCTACGTGCAGAAAATAGAAGTTGGGTTTGAGAATAGGGCCACAGACTTCTGAATTGGACCAAGGGTGGGATAGTGAAGACATTGCCTTTATTGACTTTGCCACTAGCACTAATGAGCTTGGAAGAAAGTCAAAGAAGAAGCAATTACAATTGGCTGGAAATGGATATAAATTCTGATTTTCCTCCGTGGAAGACGGCTTGTGAACCGAAACCATCATACACACCTTTAGAACTATTCTTTTTATTGTTTGATGCTAAAATTGTGGATATGTTAGTTCGTTATAGCCATGTTGCTAATTCTCATAACCGCAATGGAATTTTCTGACAATGAAATGCGCTGTTTTTTAATTTTCCTTTTGTAGCGGATATACACTGCATCCAAGGCGCATATATACTGGGAAAATTCCAAAGATAAATCCCCCGTTATTTGTGAAGCCATATCCAGAAATAGATTTAAATTTATAATGCAAAACTTACACTGTTGTGACAATAATTCCTTAGATACTAAAGATAAATTTGCGAAAGTCCGTCCTCTTATTGACGCTCTAAATACAAAATTTATTGATTTTGCGCCCTTTAAAAAAGACCATAGTGTTGACGAATCTATGGTACCCTATTTTGGTCGGCATGGGGCCAAGCAATTTATCAAAGGCAAGCCCATCAGATGGGGTTATAAGTTATGGACAGGTACAGAAAAAAGGCTACATTGAGTGGTTTGAGTCCTATCAAGGGGCAACAACCATTATTCCCGCTAAATATAAAGATCTAGGTCTTGGACCTAGTGTTATTCTACAATTTGCGGAAGTTCTTCATAACAGATTTCCTGGGACTTATTTTCATCTTTATTTCGATGAATTGTTACAGAAACTGAAAGATATGGGATTCAAAGGAACGGGAACTATTAGAAAAATCGCATAGGTAAAGATTGTCCTTTATCTCATTCCAGCATTATAAAAAAAAAAAAGTACGAGGTAGTTTTGAATTTTGCACTTCCAGATAACAGGTTACGCTATGCAAGTGGCATGATAATAGTGTTGTTTCTATACTTCAAATGCCAAAACATTTTGCCTACTGTACCTGTAAAAAGATTTTTCGCAGAAAGAAAAAAAAATATTATGGTTTCTAACTAATATTATAAAAAAAAAACAATGAAAATATGGGGGGGTTTTATAGGCGGACCAGAATATCAGTTTATACAGAACGTCAATAAAAAAAGGAAAAAAGCGATATTTTCCTATAATTTGTCACTGTCTGGATATGGCTTTACATAATGCTTGGCAACTCTACCGAAATGGCAGTGGTCAAAAAGATCATATGCGTTTCAGACAGTCTGTTGCACTTGCTATTTTAGAAACCTATAAAAAATCAACAAAGAGAGGTCAAGCCGTTTTTCTGCTAATTTGCATTTAGTATTCAAGGTACGATAGGTTAGATCATTTGGTTGTTTATAAAGAAAAGCAAACAAATGTGGTGCTGCCATAAAAACTGTAATTTCATTTGTCAAAAATGTGAAATTCTCACATCCGAAACTTTGTTTGTTAACTATCACACAGTTTAACTCTAAAGTGATAACAATTACTTAATATACATATTAGGACTAATAGTAGTCTATTTGGCCACCGTTCTTTTAAAAAAACATATATTTTTTTAAAAAAATTTGTGAATATTTCTGAAAAATACTGATAGCAAAGTGTTTTCTGTCAATTACCTAAATAAAAAATTACTAAAAGGATTACCTTTAAATTTAAAAAACTAATAGGTTTGGCCTTATCTGGGTTAAATTAGAGACGTTTTGACAAATGGCACAAAATCTTATTGATATAATTTTGTTTTTTATTGTTAATATAATTAGTAAAATATCAATACAAAATAAGCAATAGCTAATAAAAAAAATTTTCTCAATAAATTGACACATTTTCAAACAGACATTTAATATTTGGTTCCACTTTTTTTCTGTTGGTTTCTGAGGTATGGATTTTTAATTGTGTTTCTGGTCTCCCAAAAAAGTGTTTAAAAAAAATTTAAAAAAGTATAATTATTTTTAAATTTGATAATGTACGGATTCAAATACAATATGCATAGTATATCTTATTATTTTTTATATTACATAACCAAAGAAGTCACTTAAGACCTTTGGTGACTCCCAGATTATTGTCCTTGACATATCTAAAATCTTTTATCGAGTCACTAATATATACTTAAAACTTTGTGGTTAGTTTCCTTTTGGTGAGATGGACAAATCTTCTCTCTACTGCTTTTTTGAATGGGCGATTTCAAAACACGTGGAATTCAAAAATTATTTTTTTTGGGGGAAATAAAAACTTAATTTTTATACATTTGTAAGCGGATTCGATAAGAAATACGAAAAAAACACACAACATCAAAAGTCTTGTAGCCCGCGTATATAATTTATTTGCTGTATGTTTATTGCGTGTTTGTTGCTAGGCAAAAAAATGAGGTATTTGGTAAATAAACAAGTTTACTTTCTTACGGTGATCAACATATTTTTTTTCAAAAAAGGTGTCCAAAAGGAGATCCTCTTGGACCAGCTCTTTTAGTTTAGCAATTCATCCACTTATTTTATCATTAAATACAGAAATAAATCTTTGGTATCTAGATGACGGTACACTTGCGGGGAAACCCAAAAGGGTTTTTTTGATAATTTTCACAAAATAATCAAAGGAGGTAAAGATTTGGGTTTAAATTTAAATTTTGATAAGTGTGAATTTCTGTTTTTTTCTAAAGATCATTCCAATATACTATCAAATTTTTTAAGTGTTGTTCCTAATCAGTCAGTAATTCCCATTTCCCCAAATTTTAATTTTTAGGAAGTGCTTTTTTTTCAAATGAAATTGAATACTCAATTAATAAAAAGACAGAATTTTTTTAAAACTCTTAGCACCAAATTAAAATTTATAGACTCACATATTTCCTATTATTTTTTTAAAAAAATTTCCCTTTTCCATACTCCGAATGTCTTATTTGTTAAGATGTTCACCTTGTTAAAAATCGAATTACTTTGTAATTTTGATAATGTATTACAAAGTTTAGTTCAAGGAAAAAAACAAAAATTTGATATTAAATTAAATTCTTGGTTACAAAGCACTCTTCCCCTAAAAAATTTTGGGGTCTTGGAATAAAAAAATACATCCACCCTGTCTATTTCTGCCTTTTTAGGTTCAATCAATGACGTGTCAGGTTTACTTTCCAAAATTTTACCTTCCTATATTCTTGCGACAGTAGATAATGATTTCACCAATTGCTTTGTAAGATGGTTATCTGTTTGCAATCTTCAAAATCAACCACCCCAAAATTACCAAAAAAAAAAAAAAAAATTTTGACTTTTTTTAAATTTCCAAGCTCGTCACAAATATATTACAAACATGTACCAGACAAGTGAAGATAAGGCACGTCTACTTGCTCTTCAGGCCCCTGAAAGTAATGCTTGGATTAACCCTTTTTCTTCGTCCTTGGGAAATTTGTTAGACAACAAAACATTCCATATTTTCATCGCTCTCCCCACTTGGTCTGCCTGTGTGTGGAGAGCACACCTGCTTTTGGGGGGAAAAAGCTGATATTTTGGCCTACATGGGGGTTTAACTGCAAAAAAAAAAAGCAGGGCGTTCTTCTAGACACAGTCAGATAAATGACATTTTTAAAAAAACTCTGTTTTAGCTGAAAAAAACCCTTTTGTATTAGAGCCTCTTGGGGTTTTTAGAAGCGATGGAAAACGGGTTTTATGGAATGATTAATTTTGGGAAAATGGAAAACAATTCTTTGGGACGCTACTTGCAGCCATACACTTGCAAAATCCTATTTGGACAAAAAATTTTAATTTTGTAGGTGCGGCTGCTCTTTTCCGGGGAAAAAAAAAAATCTGAAATATAAAGAGCTTGAAGAACGCTTTATCTTCATTCCTTTTGATGTTGAAACTTTTTTTGGCCTTTGGGTGATGAGGCTAAAAAGGGTTTTTTTTAAAGAAATTTGCAAAAAAATAAAATGCAAAAATCTCGAAGTTTAATCATCCAAAAAAATTTGGGTTTTTCTGTGCAACGGGGTAATGCAGCATCGGTCCCCGGAACAATCCAGGAAGACCTAGGACTTGGTGGGGTTTATAATGTTTAAATATAGATTAAGTTATTTATTTAATTTTAGAAAATTGTTATTTGGTATTTATAAGATTATATATCTTATTTATTTACATGTAATAACGAATGATTTAATATGTTAATATAAAAAAAAAAAAATCAAAAATATTGACAGATAAAATATTTATGATTTTTTAAATTTTTAAAAAAAAAATTTTGGGTCAGTTTTTTAGAATATATTACAAAGTAAATTTCATAATTTTCTTTTAAAATAATCCCCGGACGTGCAATTAATGGTTTTGATAGGGCAATTCCAATCATCAAAACACAGGATGTTAAACATTCCAAGATCGTCAATTGTGCGAATAGTTCAAAGGTACCAAGAATTTGGGACAGTTGAAAAAGACCACCCAATGGTCGACCTCGAATAACACATGTAGGGAAAAGATCCATATTTGGTTCAATATGCCCGTAGACATCAACTGCTTCAGCTCCAGCCCTTGTACGTCCAAGGTACGTTTCGCCGTATTATATCGTTCTCTACATTAAAAGAAGAACACTGCATCTGGCAAATCTTCGTGCAAGAAGGCCTTTAAAGGTACCTACACTACTTCCACGACACCGACCTGCCCGCCCATTGGGCGCAGAACAGGGGGGAACGGCTTTTGCGGCAGTGGCGATAGGTCTTATTTACAGATGAAACCAGAATTGGACTGCAAAGTGATGACAACAGGCAAAAGTCTGGCGAGAGCCAGGTCGCCCCGGAAGACTAAATTTTCCTCGAGAGGTTGCTCCGTATGAAGGAGGGACAGTAATGTTTTGGGGGGGGTTTTGTTGAATCGCCGAACGCCATTAATTGCTATACCTCAGAATATGACAAGTCGAGTTTATATTGAAAGTGTCATCAGGTCCATTTTTTATCCATTACGCAACATTTTGGGCGAAAATTTCATCTTCATGGACGACAACGCCCGGCAACATCGCGCAAGAACGGTTTATGAGGCAATTGAACAAGGACATATCAGCCAACTAGCCCCGGGCCCGCTAACCCGCCGGAAAGAATCCGATTGAAAACATGTGGGATTTTGTCTCTAGAGCGGTTCACAACTGCATTAACTCACCCCAAAATGCGGAAGAGTTATTTTTGGGGGGAGAAAAAAGGGAAAGGAACAATATTCCTCAAGAAACGATCAACCGCTTGATTCTTTCAATGCTTACTCTTTTATATGCTACTGAGAAACAGAGGGGGGGCATACTGACTATTGATTGATGTTCATCATGGACAAAAGAAAACGCATGTCAATTTTTTTCTAATGAATTAACTTAACAAATGCAATATTTATTTCTATTAATTTTTTAACAATATTGTTATTGGAAAAAATAACTTCCAAAAAACATACTTTAAAAAACATTTTTTTATTTTATTTAAGAAGGAAATAAATTACAAAAAAACCGGTGGGGGGGCCCAAAACTTTTGATGCTGTGTGTATTTTTTTCCCACAAAAATACTTCTGCAATCAGCTTGTCCGACGCCCCGAACATGCCAATTTTAAGGTATTTCTTTTTTTAAAGATGTATAGTCAATTAAGGTTTAATGCGGTCATAGTGTCCAACAAATTTATTGCTACGTTTTTGCAGTCTCTAAGCCCCAAAAATGACATTTTGATGAGGGGTTTGTTTTGCGCTCTTTATATGTCGAACAAAAAAAACAGGTGACGCCCAAAAAACCCAAAGATAAAAACACTTCCTATTGTCCGACAAAAAAAAAAAATCAAAAAAAAAATCAGATGAATTGAAAAAAGGATTCGAAAATAAAAAAAACTTAATTTTCAGTG
>JAHBCN010022506.1:0-13260 GCA_019359885.1 Listronotus oregonensis
CCTACAACGAGCTTTGTTTCCCCTTTCAATAAAGATCCCCCAGTTTCCATTGGCCGAAGAAATTTGTTTGGGATTTTAATGTTCATAATAAGGATTGGCTAGGATCCACAAAAACGATACACAAGGCAGGGCAGCAAAAAATTTTGCAATCAGCAACTCGCCACCAATCTAATTATGGAACCTACCTATTTTCCTAGGTTCCCACCCATAATTCCCCCCCCTAGATCTTTTCCTTACTTCCACCCCCGAACTCTATAAACATCAGTAACTCCCCCCTTGGTCGCCTGACCATGGTTTGGCACCGTATCTTATTCCACTCATTTTGGGCAAGAAAGCAGCCCCAAAAGAACCGTCTGGCACTACAATTCGGCCGACTGGGAGGTTGGGGTTTTTTGCCAGCACCCTTGGGATCCTACCTGCTTTTCTACTTTGACCCTTCCGAAATATGTAAACAAATTCCAAAACCCTTTCAACTAGGCTTTGAGACCTATTTTCCCCCACACAAAAAGAACCCCATAACTTCAAATCAAAACCGTGGTTTTCTAAATCCTGTGACAAAGCAAGACTTTTAAAAATTCAAGCCCAAAAAGGTTTCTTCAAAACCCCAGCCCCGAAAATCGACAGGCTAGCATCGAAGCAGAAATCAGTATAATCAGACTATTCAGAAGCAAAAGACCGTTTTAACAATCGAATAAAAGATAAAGTTCTTTTTGCTCAAATGGCAGTAAAGCTTTGGGGTCCTTTCCAAAAAAATATTAGTCAAAATTTTTGCACAAATTCTTTTCCACCCCTAATCTCTGAAGATGGAATTGTCTCTACCCCAAAGGAAAAAAGCCGAATATTTCCAAACAATTTGCCCAAACTACGCTTATCCTCCATTAATTTTTCCCTTCCCAACAGTTGCCCCTTTTTTCCAAAAAATGCCGATATAATTTTTAAAGTAAAAAGATCAAGCGTATTCTTTTTCTTTTAATACTAAAATCGTCTGGGCGATGGCATACCAGCAATCGTCTTAAAAAATTACCCCGAGTTGCACCCATCTTAACTCGCCTCTTTAATTTTTACACACGGCTTTTTCCCCGGGAGATTGAAGGCTCACGTGTGCAACCGCCCCAAAAAAGGACCAAAAGCTCCTCCAACTATAGACCAATTCTTCTTTCAGTTGTTTGAAAGAAGGAAAATTTTTAATTCCCAAACTTAAAGTATCGGAAAAAAAAAAAGATTTAATGATAGACAATATGGATTCCGTCACAGTAGATCCACAGCTGATCTTTTTTCCCCTTTGTTCAACAACGGGAACAAGTCCCTTGATTTTTTGGGAACCCCAAATTTTTTCTCTTGAATATCCAAAGCTTTCGATCAGGTCTGGCATGATGGGCTTCTTAACAAACTTCCTTCTTACGGTTTTTCACCAAGCTTTGCTCTTGGCTTTCCAGTTTCCTTTCTAATCGACGTATATCAGTTGTGTAGATGGTCATTCCTCCAGCTTCTACCAAATTAATGCCGGGGCCCCAGGGGGCATGCTGGGACCCACGCTGTTTCTTCTACACATTAACGATCTTTTTTCCACAATCAATCCCATTATAGTTTTGTACGATAGACCCCCCACTCCAGTATTCAATTTTTTAACCACCGGTAACCTGATTTGAAAACAAGCGCAGGTCAAGCAGATATCCTTTTTTCCCCCAAACCTCAAACTTTTCTTGGGGTTTGGGGGGCCAAACTTGTTCAGTTTAATGCCTGAAAAAAGTCATTGCATCGCGAAAAAAACTGCAAATGCTCATTCCTTACATATGAGCGGCCAAGTTCGCAGAACAAGGGGTCGTTTTAAACTTGTCGGCGTTACTTTTAGAATAACCCCCAAATGGACAAACACATTTTTCCATATTTTGGAGTTCAAAAAAGGTTGGGTTTTCTTCCGAGCCAGAAAATATTTCTCTTCTTCCAATCTGTACACTCTTATGTATCCCAAATCAGACCCTCTTTAGAATATTGTTCTCATGTCTGGGGAATGGCGTCCCCACAACACTTAGCATCTGGACTCCATTCAAAGAAGAGCCTTTCTTATTAATGATCCAATCCCACAGAAGGCTTTCTTTTTGCCCACCGTCGAGCTGTAGGGGGTCTGCTCTTCAAGGGATTTTACGGCTTCTGCTCAGAATTTCCAGATTTCCCTTTTTGGCAGCTCCCAAAGAGCAACATAGGCAACTTTATGCATCCTTTTTCAGTTCAGTTAGAGAGGGCCCCGAATTCCCGCTTTCTTGTTCCCTTTATCCCTAGAGGTCAAGACTTGGAACCGCTGCCCGCAGAAGTTTTTCCTTCTCCTCCCAATCTCCAAAAAATTTTAAATCCCGTGTGAACAAACTTTCCCCTCACCACACTGAAGACACCCACGGTACGTTTGTACTTAGGCATCAGCCTTCGTGGACTGTCCCAAGATAAAAAAATGGTTTTGTTCTTGTGTGTGATTTGTGAGAGCTGTTTTGTTTTTTTGTCGTATTTGTGGGCATTAAGTCTGTTTTTCAGATACTGGCTAGTTTGCCCAATGTACACATTTTGGCAGTTTTTACAAGGGATCTCATAAATTATATTACTTTTTTATTTTTGTCAATTTTGTCTTTTAGATAACTGAAATTTTGTTTAAGAAGATTGTGCCCTTATGAGCCACTGTTATATTTTCTTTTTGAAAATTTTTTGCAGGTTTTCAGATAATTTTGGTACGTATGGTAAAGAGAGATGTGTTGTTTTGGCACTATTTTTTGAGGTTTTGGTGTACTATTATAAAATTGATGAATTCTTTTTTTAAAAATAGAGTGTATAAGATGTTCTGGATAATTATTTGATCTTAAGGCATTTTTGGCTTTTTCGATTGCCTTTCTTCTAAAATTAGGATCACTTAATTTTATTGCCCTATCGGCCAGACCTATGATAACTGATTTTTTTTGAGATAAGGGGTGTTGGGAATTAAAATTTAAATATCTTGCTGACCAGGTTTCTTTTGTGTACCATTCCGTTTCTATTTTTTGTTTTTATTGTGTAACGTTAGATCAAGGAAGTTAATTTTGTTGTGTTTTCTACTTCCATTGTAAACTGCAATTTATTGTGGTAACTGTTAAACGTTTTGAGGAGGTTATCTAACTTGTCTTGTGGAGCGGATGTTATGCAGTCGTCAACATACCGGAAGAAAAATGGTAGGTGAAAGTCTAGTTTTGTATTTATGATTGTTTCCTCAAGATCTTCAAGGACTAGCTGTGCTACTACACTTGAGATAGAGGACCCCATAGCACATCCGTCGATTTGTTTGTAATACTTGCCGTTATATAAGAAATAGGTCGAATTTAATGTTTTTTCGACAGCTTCTAAGAAGTCTTCTAGGGGAATATCTGTGTGTAATTTTATTTGATCCCACTTTTTTTAATAATGTCTTTGGTCAGGTTTATAGGGATATTTGTGTAAAGTGAAACCACATCTAAGGATATAAGTAAATGATTTTCTGGTAGACTAATTGATTTAATTTTTCTTTAAAATGCCATGAGTCTTTTATATAATATTGATTTTGGTTTATTACTTTATTAAGAATATTTTTAAGATATTTCGAAAGTTTTTCAAAAGGTGATTGTGTACATGATACGATTGGTCTAAGTGGTATTCCGTTTTTATGTAGTTTGGGTAAACCGTATATTCTAGGTGGAATTGCGTTGTGGATCTTTAAGTTTTTAGCTGTAGTAGGTGATATATAGGTTTTATTTTCCCAGTGTGAGATTATATCGTTACTTGCTTTTTGGTATATATTAGTGGGGTCATTCTTAATGATTTTATACGTCGTGTTGTCTTGTAAAAGATCATTCATTTTTTTATCGTACTCAGTAGATTTCATTATTACTGTTTTGTTTGACTTATCTGGTCTTAAAATTTTTAAGTCTGGATTATTTTTTATAAATATTTTTGTTTTTTTTAATTTGCGACATAAGGTAGTTTGCGTGGTATTTTTTTTGGTTTGGCCAGCTCTGTTTCTATGGTTAGTTATTAAATTGCAGCACCGTGATCGGATGTCGTCTTTTACACTAGATTGTAAATTTGTGATTGATACTTCAATGTTGGTAATAATGTCAGGTATTGGTATTTTGGTGGGATTTTCGAAAGGCATTGCAAAATTTGGTCCTAAACTGAGAATTTCCGTGACACAATCTGGGATGACAGTATCAGTCAAATTCTCAATCCATTTTGTTTTTTTATTAGCATGTCAAATTTGTTTGTGTTTTTTTTTCCTGATAGTTTTAAAAAGTTTTTCATATTTTAGATTTTGGCTGCTTAAGAAATTTTGTAAATTTATGGTTGGTAAAAACGATCTTAGAGTTTGATCTATGTTCATTATTTGATTTTGCAACATGTTAATATGTTTTGTTGTATCAGTTATAAGTAAGTTTAAGATATTATATTTAAATTTAGGAAAAATAACTTCATGGAAATTTCTCTCAAGGTTTTTACATTTGAAACTTATATGCTTAATATTAAGATTTAAAAAGATTGGTGTTACGTTCTCCATTTTGCAACGAAGAAGAAAAATTCGTCGATTTTTTTGATTAGCTAATTTGGTCTTTAAGTTGGAAAATAGTTTCATAAATCCTACAGCATCTTTTCCATATTCTCTTGTTATGTCTTGATAGAAATGCATATTTTCACCCATGCCTGATATATTGTTTAGAAGTGGTTTCTTTTCTTTGCCTTGTTTAGGTATATTGTTTTATTATTTAGTATTCTTGGGTTTAAAGGCAGATAATACAAATTTATAAATTTAAATTGGCACTGTTACCAATCAATTGAATAGATGAAAAATTTATTTAATTAAAGTTTAACATATTTAATTTTGTTAATATACCATAGATGTCCTATGACGTGAATTGTTACAAAGAAATAAATTCCTTAATTTTAAATTAAAAAAAAAAACAAAAATAATACTCATAACGGCTGATGCCTTTTATTAAGAAATTTTAAATTTGTGTCGCTATGTTTGTAATATGTGTATACAATAATCGTTTGAGTGATCGTTTGAAAATGTGTGTTTATGTTGAATTTTAACAATGACTACTTATGGAAATCTCTACTAATAAGGTAACTATATTAATTTTTGTAATTAGTCACAGCTCTATTGTGTTTTTCTCTTTGTATTGCAGACATTCTGATGAAGGCCTCATACTAGAGAGCCGAAACGTTAATTTTAAAAATTATATTTTATTTAAAAAATTTTGTTTTATCTGCCTTTAAACCCAAGAATACTAAATAATAAAACAATATACCTAAACAAGGCAAAGAAAAGAAACCACTTCTAAACAATATATCAGGCATGGGTGAAAATATGCATTTCTATCAAGACATAACAAGAGAATATGGAAAAGATGCTGTAGGATTTATGAAACTATTTTCCAACTTAAAGACCAAATTAGCTAATCAAAAAAATCGACGAATTTTTCTTCTTCGTTGCAAAATGGAGAACGTAACACCAATCTTTTTAAATCTTAATATTAAGCATATAAGTTTCAAATGTAAAAACCTTGAGAGAAATTTCCATGAAGTTATTTTTCCTAAATTTAAATATAATATCTTAAACTTACTTATAACTGATACAACAAAACATATTAACATGTTGCAAAATCAAATAATGAACATAGATCAAACTCTAAGATCGTTTTTACCAACCATAAATTTACAAAATTTCTTAAGCAGCCAAAATCTAAAATATGAAAAACTTTTTAAAACTATCAGGGAAAAAACACAAACAAATTTGACATGCTAATAAAAAAACAAAAAAATTTTCCTATCAATAATGCGCAAAAACAAGATTGGATTGAGAATTTGACTGATACTGTCATCCCAGATTGTGTCACGGAAATTCTCAGTTTAGGACCAAATTTTGCAATGCCTTTCGAAAATCCCACCAAAATACCAATACCTGACATTATTACCAACATTGAAGTATCAATCACAAATTTACAATCTAGTGTAAAGACGACATCCGATCACGGTGCTGCAATTTAATAACTAACCATAGAAACAGAGCTGGCCAAACCAAAAAAATACCACGCAAACTACCTTATGTCGCAAATTAAAAAAACAAAAATATTTATAAAAATAATCCAGACTTAAAAATTTTAAGACCAGATAAGTCAAACAAAACAGTAATAATGAAATCTACTGAGTACGATAAAAAAATGAATGATCTTTTACAAGACAACACGACGTATAAAATCATTAAGAATGACCCCACTAATATATACCAAAAAGCAAGTAACGACATAATCTCACACTGGGAAAATAAAACCTATATATCACCTACTACAGCTAAAAACTTAAAGATCCACAACGCAATTCCACCTAGAATATACGGTTTACCCAAACTACATAAAAACGGAATACCACTTAGACCAATCGTATCATGTACACAATCACCTTTTGAAAAACTTTCAAAATATCTTAAAAATATTCTTAATAAGGTAATAAACCAAAATCAATATTATATAAAAGACTCATGGCATTTTAAAGAAAAATTAAATCAATTAGTCTACCAGAAAATCATTTACTTATATCCTTAGATGTGGTTTCACTTTACACAAATATCCCTATAAACCTGACCAAAGACATTATTAAAAAAAGTGGGATCAAATAAAATTACACACAGATATTCCCCTAGAAGACTTCTTAGAAGCTGTCGAAAAAAAATTAAATTCGACCTATTTCTTATATAACGGCAAGTATTACAAACAAATCGACGGATGTGCTATGGGGTCCTCTATCTCAAGTGTAGTAGCACAGCTAGTCCTTGAAGATCTTGAGGAAACAATCATAAATACAAAACTAGACTTTCACCTACCATTTTTCTTCCGGTATGTTGACGACTGCATAACATCCGCTCCACAAGACAAGTTAGACAACCTCCTCAAAACGTTTAACAGTTACCACAATAAATTGCAGTTTACAATGGAAGTAGAAAAACACAACAAAATTAACTTTCTTGATCTAACGTTACACAATAAAGACAAAAAAATAGAAACGGAATGGTACACAAAAGAAACCTGGTCAGCAAGATATTTAAATTTTAATTCCCAACACCCCTTATCTCAAAAAAAAATCAGTTATCATAGGTCTTGCCGATAGGGCAATAAAATTGAGTGATCCTAATTTTAGAAGAAAGGCAATCGAAAAAGCCAAAAATGCCTTAAGATCAAATAATTATCCAGAACATCTTATACACTCTATTTTTAAAAAAGAATTCATCAATTTTATAATAGTACACCAAAACCTCAAAAAAATAGTGCCAAAACAACACATCTCTCTTTACCATACGTACCAAAATTATCTGAAAACCTGCAAAAACTATTCAAAAAGAAAATATAACAGTGGCTCATAAGGGGCACAATCTTCTTAAACAAAATTTCAGTTATCTAAAAGACAAAATTGACAAAAATAAAAAAGTAATATAATTTATGAGATCCCTTGTAAAAACTGCCAAAATGTGTACATTGGGCAAACTAGCCAGTATCTGAAAAACAGACTTAATGCCCACAAATACGACAAAAAAAACAAAACAGCTCTCACAAATCACACACAAGAACAAAACCATTCATTTGACTTCAATAACACAAAAATTCTGAAAACTGAAAGTAATCCAAAAAAAAAAAGAATTTCAGGAAATGATATGTATACAAAAACGAAAAAATACAGTAAACGCAAAAACTGATACAAAAAATTTAAGCAAATTATACTACAATCTACTCAGTTGATTTCTAGCATATTACGTAACTATTAAATTTAAATAATAATAAGAATAACATATTTAAGAAAAAATTTTAATCAACAAATATACTTAAATTCTAAATGCTGCCACCTTTAAAATACCATCAAATTGATACTCTACCATGAAAAAAAATTTTAAAAAATTTCCTCGTAATTTTAATGCAGTGGTTTAACATATTTTTGTTAATATACCATAGATGTCGCCATCGTGAATTGTTACAAAGAAAAAAATTTTTTTTTAATTTTTAATTAAAAAAAAAAACAAAAATAATACTCATAACGGCTGTTTCTTTTATTAAGAAATTTTAAATTGTGTAGCTATTTTTTTTTGTAATATGTATACAATAATCGTTCGAGTGATCGTTTAAAAATGTGTGTTTATGTTGAATTTTAACAATGACTACTTATGGAAATCTCTACTAATAAGGTAACTATATTAATTTTTGTAATTATCACAGCTCTATTGTGTTTTTCTCATTGCAGAGTTCTGATGAAGGCCTCATACTAGAGAGCCGAAACGTTTTATCTGCCTTTAAACCCAAGAATACTAAATAATAAAACAATATACCTAAACAAGGCAAGGAAAAGAAACCACTTCTAAACTATATATATATATATATATATATATTTATATATATATATATATATATATATATATATATATATATATATATATATATATATATATATATATATATATATATATATATATATATATATATATATATATATATATATAATATATATATATATATATAATATAAAATATATATATATATATATATATATATATATATATATATATATATATATATATATATATATATATATATATATATTTTATATTTACATATATAGCAGACAACAGGCCCTCTCTTATAAAGATAAGAGGTGTCCTACCATCATATCCGCTGGCACCTCATACCATAACACTTACAGAGTGATAAACACGTTTCTCTTTATATGAAACTATGACGTTTTACCTTTGCTCAATAATATATTTAAATAAGCAAGAATAATCACTAATGATAACTTGGTTCCATTCCTGATCTTAAACAGTCGGTCTACCTACCCACCAGCGGGGATATAAAGATTGAAAATTAAAAGTTTATTATTAAAAACAAACTTGCAAAACCTTTAATTGTCTTAAACCTACTTGCAAAACCCAATGTATATATAAACTAGGTGGAACCATATATGTGAGTCCCAACAATGTTGCCACAGTTTTTTATTAACGTTAATTTCATGGGTAAATAACGAACCTACGTTTTTCACTGTATTTAGTTATATTTTGCATGTTTATTGGTGCCTTAAACACAGTGTTAAGGATGAAAAATCAAAAACGATCCCAAATACTGGTAAATACGGATAAAATTCGCAATTACATTTACGAGTTCTCGGATCCGAGAAACTTGGAGTAACATTCTGAGTAAAATAATGCCACAATTACATTTACGAGCTCTTGGATCCGAGTGACTTCGGGTAAAATAGTAAACGTTTATATTTGTACTTGTACTTGGCTTCTAAATGAAAAGAAAAGTCAAAAATTCGGGTAGGTATGACTACTGCGGTTGGTTGCTTTAAAGTTACAAATAAATAGAAAACCCTGGGTTCAGCCAAGATGTGTGTTTCACTCTTGGCTGAACCCAGGGTTTCACCTTTGTTGGGAATGATCACACCCGCTGTAAGCCGTAGACGCCCTTGACAGTGAAGCAGTCGCTCTAAATACAACCTTAATCAAACAAAATTAAGTGGTGAAAAACTATTTAGTAGTTTAATTTTATTTACGTTCTTGTGACCAAAGTAATACATGAAAGTTACAAATAGGTTTAATTTTCCTCTAGAGAACTTAATAATTTAACATTATTAAAAATAACAATGGCTTTACATTTTGTTGCTTTAATAGACTGCTTTTAAATATTTATAGATAATGGGTAAATAAAAATTTAATTTACCTACTAACCTTATTTAAGCATCGTTAGAATAGTAAACATTGAAATGAAAAAAAACCTAAAGTTGTTGTTCAGTTTCATTATTATTAATATTTCAAATAAATGTTGTTTTCATCTTTTTAATATAGGCAAATAAAGCTCTTGTGTCCATTAAAAACAAAACAATAAATTATTATAAATAAATTAATCATTTCCACAATAGAAAAGCATAAATGATTTTAAAGTAACCTACATTTTTGTGTGTTGATTTTATATAATAATTATTAAATTTTTTTTTTTTGGGGGTTTTCAGAAAATTTCTATTTGCTTAGTTTTTCGGGAATCCCCCAAAAAACCAAATGGGGACACTAATATTAGTTTTTAAAATTAAAATTTCCCCAAAGAGGGGTATTTAAAAAAGACTTATTTATTTTATTTTACGTATATTATTTTATAAGATTCTATAAAAAAATAATATCGTCTTAGTTCATAGAACTAAAAAAATGGGGTTATTTTCACTAAAACTCTTTACCTTTTTTTTAATAATTTATATAATTACTTTTTCACATATAACAAACATTTTTAAAGGGTTTTGCAAATATGGCTCATTTAAGTGAATAAATTTAAGATCCAAAATTTAACTAGAAGTAATCGTAGATTACTTAAACCATAGATAGAAACGTAAATCTTATTTTTAACCTGGTTTCGGAAGTAGGTAGGTAGAAATACACAACTGGTCACGAATTGTACTTGGTGCCATGTAAGTTTATATCTCACAGAATTTAGAAAAATAATACTGTTGTTACACCGCTTTTAGTCAGCAAAGGTAAGCAACGTCGGGCGTGGTTAGTAGTCTGGTGACCATGAGCGCAGATGGTGCTGTTGTGTGTGGTTCAGATTCCTCGGTAAAAAAACTGGTCGCATCTGGATTACATTACCATGTGAGGTAGTTTAGAGTTCACCCTTTCCCTACGGTACCTAGTACGGGGTTGTATTTATTTTGGGAAAAATAAAACAAGAAAACCTGGGTTTCAAGCTCTTACTTATTTTTAAATTTTATTTATCATAATTTTTTATCTTAAACATATTTTGTGTAAAGTATGAAATTCCAGTAGCAAAATGGTCTTTTATCTAATCCACAAAGTTAGGACATACTTCTTTTATAAAAGTGTTATACATTTAATAATATCTTATATATAAAGACAAATATACACTCATAAAAAAGGACATCATGCATTTTGAATTTTTAATAAAGAGTTTTTTTATAATTAAAAGTCTAAAAATATGATTTTACTACATTATTAAATTTGGGTAACTACAGCATCTATTATATTTTGATCTATGCAGAACTAGTTCTGTTAAAGACGTTTTTTTTTATAAAAAACTTCTGTAAAGTAAATTTCTTAAAATATATCACTTTGCATGTATCGCTACTGGTCCGTCGTTTACAAAAGTAGAAAAAAAAATTGTTATCTAAAAACCCGGCAGTAACGCACTTATATTTAGGCTTTAGTAAACCCTTAGTTGGCTGTCACAAACATTAAAAAAACTATGGAGTTGAAAAAAATTAAAATTTTTCTAGACTAGAATATACTATACAACTTAAAGCAATACAGTTATAATATTTTTAGCTAAATGAAAAATTTAAATTAAAAAAAGTTGTTAATTTAATTTGTTTTTTTAATACCGCGTAATAGGTTTAGTACATTAAAACAGCACGTTAAACTGAAAACCCTTTTGTAAATGATTTCAAAAAACATAAAGAAATAACTTAGAAAACCCCCGTTAATTGTATAACGTCCGTGGTGGCACTAGACCGTTGTTAAAAGGTAGCGTGAAATACAATATCTTCATGTTTTGGCCCTTGGATATAGTTAACTGGAAAAAAATGGGTTAAATATTTAAAAATCCGGTATTCACAGTACCTTGTTCTTGCATATATGCCTTCGTGGGCTGTTCTAAAAAATAAGAAGAAAATATCGTTTTAATAACAACCTGGAGTGTTAGCGGCCACTAATACCACATTAAATTTTTTTATATCAACTAACTTTACTTTATTTTAATAAAAAAAAATGAAAGTTTATAATTTAAACTGCATTTTTTTCCCGGTGTAGGTGTGGGTTTTTTTTTTATCCAACATAAACTCGCTGCATACAATTCAATGATACATAGAGCACTCTTTTTCCTCTCTGAAGAAGAGCTACGAGAGAACTTTTTTACCATTGAAAATTTGCACAATCAAATAAATTTCCAAACAAACCATAAAGAAAAATTTAAAAACCCAAAAAAAAAAAAACGCTTAGCTTTTCAATTAATCTATCCAAAAATTATAGATCAAGAAAAAAACCCAAAAAAAATGTATCCTTATCATTGCGGCAACCCCCATCAGAAAAAAAAACCAACACTCTATCCAAACACAATATTAAAGTTTTTTAAATCTCAGAACAATATATCAAATATTATTTATAACGCTAAAGATAAAACCAACAAATTTAATAAATCAGGAGTTTATAAGTTGAAATGTTTGGGAAAGTGATAACTTTTTTATGGGGCAAAGCGGGAGGACATAAAAACTCTTATTTTTGAACATTTTAGATCATATAGACTACAAAAAAAAAGACTCTACTTTTGCTAATCATTGTTTAGAACAAAAACACAAATTCCCTAATTTAAATAATATAGAAATATTACACTATTCAACCAAGGGCCATAAATTAAACTATCTGGAATCATTAGAAATATACAAAGGCAATAAAATAATAATGTACATCCCTTAATGACCAAACCGAACTTGTATTTTCCCCGCTATTTACTGTCGCCCAACCATAATAAACTGTTAATTGCTCCGCCGCTTCCTAAGAATATATTTACCACTTAGAGGTATAAATTCACCTTATTTTTGTATTGATACTTTAGTCTGAAAAAAAATTTTTGTTTGAAATGACTCTGTGAGTTGAAACTGCAGTAACAATAATTGTGAATAATTTTAGTGGTAAAAAAAATAGTAGTTTTTTTTTTCAGTGTTCTTCATGATGATTAATTACCACATAGTAACGGCTAATAGCATCAAAATTTTTTTTAACTCTTAGACTTTTATTGACTTTATTCGTTAAAAAAGCACACAACGGTCCTATATCTTAAAAATTTACAAGTAAATTAAAAAACCCCCCTTTTAAAAAGTCATGCTTGGTGGGGGTCAGGAGTTATAATAGATTAAAAATTTAAATTTTTTTTTTTTTATTTTAATACACTGCACATGCACAATTTTTAAAACAATACACAGTATAATTACAAAAATTTTCTCGAAAAATTAAAATTCTACGGTTATGTCGTGAATATAAAAAAAAAATGGTTTTTATGAAATGTATAATTTAGGGAAATTTTTAAAAACAATACCATCTTTCTGGATATTTTTGCAACCTAGATGTCAAAAAAGTGGAAGAGTTGTTCGATAAATCAACTTACACCGCCATCTATTAGAACCTAGGGAAATAACCCAATAAATACACTCTATTATCGTATAATTAACATTTAATTT
>JAHBCN010022507.1:0-13229 GCA_019359885.1 Listronotus oregonensis
TGGTGAGAAGAATTTGTTCACTCGAGACTTAAATTTTGAAGACTGGGAGGAGAAGAAAAAATTCTGCGGGCAGCAGGTTCCAAAGTCTGGACCCTCTAGGGATGAAGGAATGAAGGAAGCGGGATGTTCGGGGCCTCTTTAGTTGACTGTAAAAAGATGTATAGTAGTAAAGTTGCTCTGTTGGGAGCTGCCAGAGGGAGAATTATACTGGCCAACCCTCTGAGCAGAAGCTGTGAAAATACCTATAGAAGAGCGATAGATCCCCTACACCTCGACGGTGGGCAAGAGAAGAAAGCCTTTCTGTAAGCGTGGGATTAATAATAAAACGAACGGCTCTTCTTTGAATGGAGTCCAAAATGCTAAGTGTTGTAGGAGATGCCATTCCCCAGACATGGAAGCAATATTCTAAGAGAGTCTAATTTGGGATACATACAGAGTATACAGATTGGAAGAAGAGAAATACTTTCTTGTTTGAAAGAGGAATCCAGCTTTCTTGAAGCTGCCGAGGCTATGGATGTAATGTGTTTGAGCCAGTCGAGGTTATTCTCAAAAGTAACGCCGAGAAGATTAAACGACTCTTTGTTCTGCAGAACTTGGCCGCTTATACAGTGTGTCCCAAATTGGTGGGGAATGTATGGGGAACTTGGAAACCACGATAGATAGAAAATCGGTTAAATGGGGAAAGTTTTGGACAATTATGTTAGTAAGCTAACCCCCTTTACTACATGGTTTTATCTATTTAGGTTTTTGATAAATTTTAAAAAAAAACCTGAAACATCATTTTTCGAAAATCGGCCATATTTTTCTTATGAGTGAAAATTTTTCAAATCTGTAAAAACTTCTTCAAAGCAACTTTTTTCGTAGAATATGACCGAGTAGTCAATTTTTTATTTTCTACGTTTCGGGTTTTAGAATCATCATCAACTTTATTTTTTCATATGGACGCCATATTGGATTTTTACGCAGTCAAATGGTGCTTTTTATTATGATTTCAACAATGTATAACATGTTATGTTTTAAAGATTTTATAACCTCACTTATTTTAAAAAACAAATATTTTTTCAGTTGGCCTTGTTTCCCGGCGAACGTCTTTTTTTTTGTAAACAATAAAATATTAGTAATTGGCAAAATAGATAGCTAACGTTAATAACGTGTGACAACAAAACTACACGTAACAAGTTAATTGAAACAAGAGAAAACAAAAACAATAAAAAGTGGCTAAACTAATATTCCTACTAAAATGAAGATGTAAAATAACGACCTAAAATTCAAAATATTGTCCATATTTCTCAACATATTAACGATATTTTTTTAAATAGTCCTAACTACCCTATAAATGGTTGACTTAGGTATGTGGAATTCTCTATCAACACCCCTGGTTGAAGCTGTTGGATTTTCTTTAAAATGTTGGTTAACTTCTTAGGTCGTTGTTTTTAAAACTTTCGAATTTAAGCAAATTTGTAACCAGTTTTCGACAGTATGTTAATTTAGGATGCTGCCTTGCAGGAAAATTGTTGAAATACGTTTGCGCATATTTAACATTTCTATTGCTTTAAAATAACGTTGCAAAATATCAAGTATTTCTTTAAATAGTTAACCATTTCACAAAGTTGAAAAAATTTTAATAATATCCGAGCTAACTTGATAATAGGTTTGTTCCAACAAGAAATCCGGTATCGTTTCGAAATCGTTTTTGAACTGTTTTTGGTGCGCTTAGACGCATGCGCGGCCTTAAAATAGTTTGTGACGGTACGAAAAGTACAAACGTTGGATCGCTTTGCGGATCGTTTTGGGACTGTCAAATTAAAAGTTTTTAAATTTTTTTGTTTTAAAAATATAACCCTACTTTTCTACTTATTATTTTTGTGATCAAAGTTGCAAATATCACTCATAATATCGTCCTCATCTTTAAAGAAAAGAATTAAATTTAATGATGTGCTTAGGAGGTGTAAAAATTGATGTTTTTGAATAATTAAACAAGCGAGAAATAGAAAATGCTAAAGCACGTTTTCACCTATTCGCTAAATAAAGTTAGGATTATGCAGAAAAATTAGATTAAGTTAAAATAAGTTAAAGTCACACAAGAAAAGATAAACATTATGTGATCAAATGGTTTTAATTATAAAATAAATTAAAAATTAAGTTAAGTTAAAAAGATAAACAACTTTTAACTTTCTTAACTTATTTTAATTTTTTTAACTTATATAAAATGAAATAAACGCCTTTTTTTTAAAAAAATTAAACTCCCACACAATAACATCATAAAATAGGGTTACAGAAACTCGTTTTTCCATGCGTTATAAAAAAATGTAACAAATATATATTTTTTAGACAAATATTTATTTAAGAAGTTAACAAATTACCGGACAGCTGCCAAGAGTGCACCAAAAAATAGAAATCACGAAAACCCTATTAACAGTGATTTGGCCTACGTAACTAAACTTTATTGTTATTTTTAAACTGATTGGCATGTTTTCACACAAATGTCTTAATTTATAAAAACTTTATTTTTGTTAACTTAAATTAACTTAACTTTTCTGTATAATCCTACCTTAACGGAAACAATGAAGATCAAATATGAAACAATAAACATGAAACAGCTGTTAAAAATCAAAAATCCAGTGCCAAGATGTTCAATGCGCAAGTCAACCCAAACAGTTTTCAATTTAGGCCATGTATCAAATTTTCCCCTTCTGAAACCGTAACTAAACGATTCCAAGTTTTGTTGGTACACAAACAGGATCGTCCGATAACCGTCACATTTCTGTTGGAAGCACTTTAATCACTGCGCATGAGCGTGATCGTTCGGTGACGGTTTTTTGACGTGCTGGAACAAACCTAATGACGCTAGATGACATTCGCCGGAATCAAGGCCAACTGAGGGAAAAATTTGTTTTTGAAGTGGGTGAGGTTATAAACTCCCAAACTATAACATGTTATACATTGTTGAAATAGGAATAAAAATCACTATTTGTCTGCGTAAAAATCCAATATGGCGTCCATATGAAAAAATAAAGTTGATGATGATTCTAAAACCCGAAACGTAGAAAATAAAAATTGACTACTCGGTCATATTCTACAAAAAAAAATTGCTTTAAAGTTTTTACAGATTTGAAAAATTTTCTCTTATAAAAAAAATATGGGCCCATTTTCGAAAATGCATGTTTTAGGTTTTTTAAAATTTATCAAAAACCTAAATAGATAAAACCATGTAGTAAACGGGATTATTACTAACATAATTGCCCAAAACTTTCCCCATTTAACCGATTTTCTATCTATCGTGGTTTCCAAGTTCCCCATACATTGCCCGCAATTTGGGACACAATGTATGTAGCGGATAAGCACTGGCAGACTTTTTCGCGACAGCGAAAATGACTGTTTTTAAAGCATTAAACTGGACAAGATTTTTAACGCCCCAATTCAAAATAAGTTTGAAGTCTTGTGAGGGGACACATCCGCACTGTCCTACGCTTGGTTTACAAATCAGGCTTATTGACTGGCTTGAGAAATTTTGATTGCTATCCGAAAAGACACATTCATTCAGGACATGTAAGTTGTTTTTTATTTCTAAATAAACTGGTGTATCGCTGTTTTAGAGAAAATTTAAATGCACTTAGAAATTTAAACCTACTCCAATCAAACCTTTTCTATATCCATGATGATATTGCTTTAAATGAAGTAGTAGATATTTGCTTTTAACATAATGGCACACCTAACCATAACCTTTAAACCAAATAGATTTTAAATACCCACTATAAGATGGCCACCACAATCTCCGGATCTAATAATCCAGTTTTTTTTTGGGGAGTGTAACCCGACATCAACTTGATCAAAGAATTTATGAGGTTTTTGCAGAAACGAAACCATTACTGTCCTGTGCCAACTATTTCTTCTACTATTTGTATGTTTACATAGATTTATTTCTAGGATACCCTATAAATGTGTCGAAAATGGGACACCCTGTACAACACCCAAGTATATATCCAATTTCTTTATTATCTCTTTATTCCCCTCAAAAGCGGTAATATATTTAAAAAGCATTAGCTATTTCATTGTTTCTATTAGAGGGTCAAAAAAGTGCCTTGTAATTTTAAGGTTAGGCTTTTAACGCTTTAATACCCTCCTGTTTAGATCAAGGGACAATTTTATCTAACACCATAAGGGTGGATTTTTACAGGTTAATTTGGTGATGGGGCATTATTTTCGCCTCAAATTGCTTTTTTACTTGTATATTTTAATACGTAAAGTAACCGTGGTATAGTCAAAAATAGCTAATTAACGAAAAAATTGATACACAATTTAAAACTATATAATTATTTCTAAAATTTTACAGCTAACCACTAGTACCAAGTTTTAAGTGCCGCATAAAACATAAAAAACCAAAATCTATATAAAAGTTTGTTTTGCCTTATTTTTTATATGGAAAAATCCTGCAATGCCATAAATATTGAAAAAGTTTTTTCCGGAGTGATGTTATTCAGGGGTGTTTAATCAATGTTGCCGGTGCAGTGTGTTTACAAGAACTATCCTGCCTTGCCTCCCTGAATATATTAATGCCAAAAATAAAGTTTGTTTACTTTATTTCGATCCAAGATTCGTTGGTGTAAATACATCAATGGAATGCAATCGTTGGACCACAATATATAAACTGAAGTTTTAAAATGGTTAATTTTCCCAAATTTAAAGGGGCCCTTTTTGTAATACAGAGATGGTAATCCTTGACTTTAGTATCCATGATGTTTGATGATTTCCTTAAATTACACTGACCAACATTCTAAAACTTTTTTTGCCTCCCTGGAATGATTGTGGCTGGATTTTATATATTTTGGCCTGCTGAATCGAAACTGGCTTCAGATTTTCGATATCAGCCTTCGAGAGTCTGATTCCGAATCAAGCGTGTAACTCTCAGGTGGTTGGGGAATGGGTAATGAATTGTCATGGTGTACTGGTCGCATTGCAGACGGAACATTGGGATACTGAATGCTACGCTTAGTTTTGCTAGTAATTCCTTTGATATTCGTCATGCAAAAATAACAATCATCTACGTGATTACGAGGTTCCCTCCAAACCATTGGAATTTCAAATGGCATAGATTTATGCTTTCCTTTTAGCCATCCCGTCAATGTTCTCGAACACGAACTGCAACACACTTTTGGGGCCCAGGACTTATCTTGATCGCCAACTTTACATCCAAAGTACAGTTCATAAGCCTTTTTTACTAGTGAAGATATCGGTTTTTGGTACGCCTTCGCGGTAACTTCGCCACAAATATAACAGAATTTATCAGCTTTATTAACACAAATTCGCGTCGACATTTTTCTTACACGTAGATCTATCTAATCGGGAAAAAACAACAGATGTTTACTAAATGATTATAAAATAACGACTAAAGGGATATTTCAAGCATAGATCCACCTACCTGTCCATAATAATGGGTCGCCCATTTATTACCCCTCTACTAGACCCTTCCGAGAAATCTGAGGCTAATAAAAACATTTGAGGGTTAGTTGTATATTAGTATAAGTCCAAATATTACAAATCACACGATTTTTATAGGGAGGATTTTTCTGTTAGACAGTGTTATTGACCTTTATTTTTTTCTTAGTTTTAAACAGAATGCTTTTATGTTGTTTAAACAGGTTAAATGCAGACGTTGGGAAATAAATAGTTTTTTCATAACCGCAAAAATATTTTACAGTAATATTTTGGACGACTCAGTGTATATGTTATGTTTTTTAAACATCCTGTATACATCGTCCAAAAGTACTTAAATACTTACTTCTTTTCTCTTTTCCCCGCTCCTGTATCCCTGAATCCTTTGGCAAAAGGGTTATTGTCAATTTTTAGTTGAGTGATCTGTAAAAAAAAATATTGTTTTTATTGCTTTGTAGTTGTAACAAAAAAAAAAACATTGAATAATTAAACATTGCAAATGCATAAAATAATTAACAATAAACATATGGATATGTGTTGTGACTCAAACACACTGACTTCTGATTAATAACAATTTTTTTTCAATATTTTACCATTATAAGAAAATTCCGCAAGTATTACTAAGAAATTAAAATTTATTTTTCGTTTTAATCTTGTACATGTAATCTATCCCATAAAGGTATGTCATTTATTTCTTAAACACTTATTGAAATGGTAAACGGAATGGTATAAGGAAAAACGACATGCAGTGGTGTCCGTTTTCTAATAGAGAACGTCAGCAATATTTTATGTACGAAAAATTTCTTAAGGTGTTTTCTTGGGTGGAATACTTCTTGCTACATTCTTTTTTGCTTACTATTTTATTCAAACCTGTACAGGGTGGGCCAAATTGGACACTTTTAAAGGAAAATTCTCCTTTTTATAGGAAATAGACTAAAACTAATGTCGCTGTCTGAGCTCAATTTTCATTAATAACATAATGGTATAATGTCGGTGGTTGTATTTGGACTGACGAAGCCTATACAGGGTTCCCCATAATAAACTACCCATTTTAATTGAGTAGTAAAATTGTTACAACTTAATAAAACCAACAATTTACTCTCTGGGATTTACTATAACATACGACTTATACAAACTTTAAAAAATTACGTCTTTTAAGCAAGTGCCATTAACTTCAATGCACTTTTCAAGATTTGACAAGAAATGATTCATGACACGATGAAGGAAAACCTGATCTATTCACCGGACCTCTTCAGAAATTCGGATTTTAATGATCTTGGATGTTCTCTGAACGAGTTGCAAAAACCTTTGACACCACAGAACAAAGTCTGGTGCAGTTAAGTCCAGGAACCTTAAAAGCCAATTTAAATCTCCAAATAGTGAAATGAGTCGGCCATTAAACACTTCTTGCAGAACTCTTTTAGAGTCTTTAGCGGTATGTACTGTCGCTTCATCTTCTTCGATTATGATACTTTTTATGTTTTCACGCAAGAAAACTCGTTGTTGAACTGAATAATCCATAAGAATTAAAACTAAACATTAAATTATGTTTTCAAACCTTATGATGCTTTATTAGAAAAATGACCTTTTACCAAAATCAATTTATTTAAAATATGTTGATTTAAAACCCAAAGGCCATAGAAGATAATAAAAAAAACGTACTGACTTACCTCATATAGTATTATTTAAATATCAAAATAGGTAGTCTATTATTGGAAACCCTGTTTAAGCAGTGCCGGTATTTTTAGACCCTATAACTCGTATACTTGCTCACAACAAAACCCCTTATTCAGTAGTAGACCTAAAAAAATCAAGGAAGATTTGGGTTTAGTGTCTGGGCAGTTTTGTTGGAGAAAGGATTATTGGTCCTCTCACCTCTCAACGATACATGCAAATTTTAAGGCAACAAATAGAACCCCTTTTTGATAATCTGCCCCTAAGGAACTCGGAAACATACTTTTACTGCAGGACAGGGCACCGCCTTACAAAGCTAAAGTTATCACAAATTTTAAAGCAGCCAACTTTGACAATAATTGGATAGCTAACCAAGGTCCCACCCGTTGGCCAGCGAGTTCACCGGACTTAACGCCCATGGATTTTTATCTTTGGGGAAGACTGAAGGACCTGATTCTTAAATTACCCATACATTTGAGAAAATAATTAGAAGTCTCGGGATGAGAGATGCAAGGGTCTGCATCTCTCACCCCTCTTGAGTTGATGAATTCTGCGAGAAATGTTGGGAAACGGTGCCGGGCCGGTCGACATTTCGAACACCTTCTGTAGCAATATCTCTTGCCCTGGGTTACTAGTTTTTATTGTTGTTTTTTATATTTTATTAGTTAATCTTATTTTAAATATAGTTTAAACTGTTAAAAAATTCTGCATCAGTCATTGTTCCTTTAAAAATGTCCAATTTGGTCCACCCTGTACAATGGAAATGATGAAAGTCAAGGTCACTGAAATTTTACTGCCAAATTTGTTTGATAGTCTTTAAGTGTCCGATTTCTGTGTATTCTGAGCCGGTACGGTAAAAATAAATACCGTCGGTTTTACCGTAAACAATATTCGAATCCTCCCTAATAAAATCCTCTTATACAGGTGCAAATGCGGAGTGACAAACTCCGATGCATATTTATAAATTCAACGTACAAACCTATTATAAAACACAATGGGCAATATTTTATTTATAAAGGCAATACGCAGTGCAAATTAAAAATGAAAAAGAATTATAAAAGATGCATAAATTAGTATAAACGATGTTTAAAAGGTTGTAATGAAGTCAGCAACAAATGAATTAACATTGTTGAGTTTCACGTAGGATTAGTTGGGGCTTGTAGGAATAAAGACGGAGCTTTTAAAAGCTTCTGATACAGTATCTACGCTAAAATGACTTGTTTTGAGCGGGTCAGTCTCTGGTTTGTTTTTATAGGTTTTGTTTTTAAATTATGCATACAAATTTAAGTGTATAGGGTTGTCCAACAAGGATTGAACAGCAGAGCTGGTATGGGTTTTAAAAAGGAATTGATTTACGAATCCGGATCCTCGTAAAGGATTCGAATCCCAATGCGAATCGGGGTTGGGGAAAAAGAAATCGAATCCAGAGAATCGATTCCTGTTTACGGATCACGAATTCGGAAATCTTTAGATTTTGACTTACAAATGGTAACACGATACGAATGATACTACATAACCCAATAATAAACAAGCGTCAAAGATTTTAGCACGGGCCCGGCCAGAAATAAATTTTGCCTCATTTTGAAGTGCTGTTATTCTAAGCCAAATTAGTTTTTGGTTAATATTTTTTAAATTTGAATACGTTTTTTCTAGTGATGAGCGAGACCAGTCTTGGTCTTGCGGTCTTGGTCTTGGTCTTGCAGCAAGACCAAGACCGAGACCAAGACCGAGACCAAGACCGAGACCGAGACCAAGACCGAGACCAAGACCGAGACCAAGACCGAGACCAAGACCGAGACCAAGACCGAGACCAAGACCGAGACCAAGACCGAGACCAAGACCAAGACCGCCTTCTCGCTTGCAAGACCAAGACCAAGACCGGGGTATGCAAGACCAAGACCAAGACCAAGACCGAGGGTGCAAGACTACGCAAGACCAAGACCGACCTGCAAGACTCTTGCATTTTTGTCACTTTTTTTTTTAAATTATAATATTCAGTTTTTTTATTCAATATACAGAGATATTTCAAACAGACATCATATTTATTTGTAGGTATTAAAAAATATATATTTTAACTGAGATTGCTTAGTTTAAATTATTACTACCAAAAAAAGCAAGACTCTTGCAGCAAGACCAAGACCAAGACTGGGTGGTGCAAGACCAAGACCAAGACCAAGACTTGCAAGACCAAGACCAAAGACTAGCCCGGTCCTGGTCTTGGTCTTTTTTTCTCATCACTAGTTTTTCTGAAGATAAAGATCAAACAATCAAAACTTTTCAGATTAAATGCAAGTAAAATTTATGTCCGTTTTTGATACCACACTTTATGGTTAAAAATATTTTATTAAAATGTTTTTCTGTGGACTGAAAACCACATATTTGGTTAAAATACATGATAAGGTGTGTTTCCTTTTGTAGAAATTTTAATGGCAGATATTTTTAAAATTATTTATCTTATTCCCGAAATCAATGTTTTGATTAAGAAAAGGTAAAAATTTGGAAATTTAAAATGGATGATTCAAAAGACGGATTTTTGCATTTATAACCCTATTTCCTAAAATTCAGAATATAAAGTTTTAATGGTCCTATTTTAAAAATTGGAATAATAATCTTAGGTAAAATTTAAAGTTTGAACTGGCTATTCAAAATGGCGGATTTTGGCATTTATAAACCATCATCATCACTCAGCCTTGTCTCATCCACTGCTGGACTTATAAGGCCTCCCGCATCCTATCCCCCTTGCCGGTCCATGCGCATTTATCCAATTGTCCGGATTCTTCTGACGTCGTCGGACCATCTCGTTGGTGGACGTCCCCTACTTTGATGTGTGACCTGGCGAGGCCTCCATTCCAAAATCCTTTTCGTCCATCGTCCATCCGCAAATCTAGCTACGTGGCCCGCCCAATTCCATTTTAAATTTGTTATTCTCACTATCGCATGTTGGTTATTAGAGATTCTGTCTCTGAGAGAAAGGCCCAGCATCGATCTTTCCATTTGTCTAGTGATGAGCAAAGCAAGACCAAGACCAAGACCGGGCTAGTCTTGGTCTTGGTCTTGGTCTTGACCAAGGTCTTGGTCCTTGGTCTTCCACCGGTCTTGGTCTTGGTCTTGCTGCAAGAGTCTTGCTGGTCTTGCTTTTTTTGGTAGTAATAATTTAAACTAAGCAATCTTTAATAAAATATATATAGTTTTAATACTTTTAAATAAATAAAGATGGAGACTATTTTTTTGCTTTAAAATTTTAAAATATACCAATTTTAACCTTACATGTATATTTAAATTATTTGATTAAAAGGATATTTTAAATGTAGGGGTTTATTTATTTATAGCGCTTCATTTTAGTGATGGGAAATATTTAAATTTTCTTTGAAGAAGCATATAAAATTACAATACTGAGTACTCTGAGGGCAGAAAAAAAACTTTTAATTTCAACCAGATGTGAAATTGAATGAAAATGATTCTGATATGTAAACATTGGTTTCTAATTAAAAAAAGGTATTTAGAAAGCTTTTCAGTTCAAATAAACATTCTATGTTCAAATTAGTCAAACATTTGCCGTACAAAGTTTGTACAAATACTTTATAAACATTCTGCATATACAAGGTGGCTCGATAGTGCGACAAAGATCGATATATCCGAAACCGTTCATAATGGTAAAAAACTGAATATACAAAAATTATAGAAAAAGGGCAAATGTAAAATTATTTTCTATTTCAGAATTTTTCAAAAAATCCACCACCACTTAAAAAAAACTTCCTTATTTTTAGCTTTTAACTAAAATAGAAAAATTATAGAAAAAATTCATTTAAAAAAATCGCTTCGCTGTATATTATGCTGGAAATTCTTGAACCGTCATATAGGACAATGTCGACGTAGATGGTTTTTTTTATATCATTTTCGGTTTTTACAAAAATGACGTCATCATTATACTTTTGGTATTGTTTTACTTTTCCGTCTAAACCGGAAGTGAAATTTAAAATCCATTTATATAAAAGTATTCCTATAGAAAATGACAAATATATTTTTATTAAACCATCACTTTTACATTTATATCTTAGTTTAAGGAAAATCTAATGATGCCACTTCTTACAGTGTGGCACAAAAATAATGTTTTCCTGGATTTTGGAAATTTTTGATCCAGTTGTGGCATCACTAGATACCTAATTTAAAAAAAAAAAAATTAGGAATAGGTAGTAATTTTCAGCTTCTATAACTTTTGTACTTTTAGTTTTCTCTGTCGTAAACGGTTTTGGAGATATCGAGCTTTTGGACCATTGAGCCCAAAATCTTATTTTTTTTTTAAAAGCTAACCACAGTTATCGTTTCTAGATAATTTTATTAAAAAACGAAGTGATCGATTTAATTTTATTTTATTAAAAAACCTGTTACTCATAAAATAATCGCCTTTTAGGAATCTGAACTTTTTTTTGTCAGTCTGTATAAAATCCCCTGTATATTGAATATAAAATTAAATTTTAAATTTAAAAAAGTAAAAAAATGCAAAGTCTTGCAGGCGGTCTTGGTCTTGCGTAGTTTGCACCCCTCGGTCGGTCTTGGTCTTGCATACCCCGGCTTGGCGGCTTGCAAGCGAGAAGGCGGCTTGGTTTTTTGGGGTCTTGGTCTTGCTGAAAGCCCAAAGCCCCCGGACAACCGGCTCCCATCACTCATTTGTTTTTTGTGCAATGGTATTTTTTACAGACTTTTTGTGGGGGAAGAGTTTTCGCTCCGAAGTAAGTACTGCAATACGCATTGATTTTTGAAATCGGATCTTTAAAAAAATATCGATTCCGGATCATTTAAATTATATAACGAATCGGTCACGGCCCCTATTTTTAAAAAAAAAGTTCCAGCTTTGGATCTTTAAAAGAAATAAATTCCCTGGATTCGATTCCAAAAAAACCCCACTTTCTATAGGGTTTCCAAGAGGATCAATGGCGCTTTTTAAAACCTGTATTTTTTATTTAAAAAAAAAAATTTAAAACGAAAGAAAATAATTAAAAAACCTTAAACATAAATAAAAATGCCGGCATTTTGATATTTTTTAAAATGGAATGCCTTTTTTTTTTTGTGATTATCAATTTCTCGTATATTTTTGGCCAAAATTTTTTTTCAAAAAGTTATTTTTGCACGTTTCGGTTGAAAAAATATTCGCCCAACCCAAAGGCAAACCAACCTTTTTGGGACTTTAAATTGAAAAATGTTTATATTAGGTTAGGATCTTGAGATCTTTTGTAAAATCTGCACTAAACACTGCGTTTTTTTTAAATACCCCAAAAATTTTGGGGAAATTTAAAATTTTTTTTAATACCTTGCAAACAACTGAAAAAAAAGAATATAAGTTTAAAATAAGAAGCAAATTTCTGCAACTCTATAGTGTCTGCGGGGATTCACTTCTGACCTGCGAATCAATAATTAGGGCATGCAAAACGCCAAGGGTAGTAAACTTACAGGATTTTCCCCTTTAAGACCATATAAAAATTAAATGTCAATTCAATATTTGTGGTAATCGTTCCCCATTGTTTTTTTTAAAATTTTGTGATTCAATGAATTTTAAAATTTTTTTTTTTGTTTTAATTTTTACTTTTTTTAGTTGGGTAAGTTAAAAAAAATTCTTTTAACGGAATTTATAAATAAAAAAATATGTATTATAATTAATTATATTTATGTAACATTATTTTAGCTAATTTTGAATTTTACTACCTATTTTAGGAAAAAAAAAATGGAAAAAACATTTTAAATGTCTTTATAAAATTTGGAAATTTTAATTTTTTCAAATGGGAAAAATATTGATCTAATAGAAGGTGTACATTTAAATTAGTTTTAAAGGTTAATATTTAAAAAAAATTAATAAAATCTACTACATTCTGGGGGGAGGTAGGTGGGGTTTAAAAAGAGTGGACTTTTACGCCCCCCCCTGCCCGCTCGGTCTATTTGGGTCCACCTTTTTATATTTCTCCCAATAGGATCGGACTTCTAATGAATCCGATACCAGATTGGGAGGGGTTCTATCTCCCCTTACTCTTCCCACCGGACAGAGCACAATTTTTCTGGTGTTCTTTTCTCCTGGAAGTATGACGAGCAGACGATTAGATCCATATCCCCCCTCTTCCCGGGGTTTCAGT
>JAHBCN010022508.1:0-13237 GCA_019359885.1 Listronotus oregonensis
TGAGGATAAAGTAATAAAAATTTTTTTTTTAATAATAGACAAAAATACTCAAATATTGTAGTATTCATCTAAAACAGAGGTTCTCAAACTTATTTCGTCTAACCCCCTTTGAAAATCAGTTATTTTGTAGCCCCCCCCATTTTTTTTCCCCCTTTTAAAAATCTCAATAACATATTAGTCTCGCCAGAGTTTAATTAAACCTTTTTTCTAAACGACACTTTTCTTACCGGGAAAATATTTAATGCAGCTTTACCATATTAAGAGTATCTTTTATTCAGAATTAACAATAATCAACATTAAGCAATGATAATTCAACTCTACAGTATTAAGAGTATCGGGGTAGCGGGGGGGAGGGGGGCATCCGTGCATGGCGGGACGTCACGCCCAGAGGTGGAAAGTTTGAATTTTTTTCAAATCAATTTATTTGATTCATTCAAAAAAAATTCGTTCGCAACCGATTCACTTTATTGTGACCCCGGTTGGACTGGGGGGGGTTTTTTTGAATTTCAAAACAATGTGATAGTTTCTTCAATAAAGAAATTATTTACATTTAATTATTTCTTTTTGATATAATTATTATTGTAAAAAAAATTTTTTTGGGAAAAAAAATTTTTAAAAAAACTATAATTAGTAAAAAGCTAGAAATGTACCTCCAAATTAAGTCTTTGTTCAAAAGTTTATTTAAAAAAAAAAAAAAAAAAAAATTTTTTTTAATCCCAAAACTGACTCGAACCGAAACATAAACTTGTTTGCCTAATACACCCTGGTAATGGAGCAAAATTGAAAAAAAGACCGCTCGCCACTTGCCAGGTCTGCAAAAAAAAACGACCGATTTGGCGTCATAAAAAAAAAGGAAAATTACCGAATCTTCGAGTTTAAATCCGATTCTTTTAGTGACCACAACGAAACGTCATCAAATTTAGGTTCGTTATTCATCACAGAGCAATCGAGCAAGTGGCTCAAAAACGAACGCGGCTGTTGGGGCCCCCGGCCCCCGAAACAGGGCCCCAAACGTTGACGTACTAAAATACGGGCCCAAAAAAGAGAATTATAATCAACCTTCTAATTTTTTTTTTATTTTTTTTTTATTTTTACTAAATTAGGGACATAAAAAATCCCCCGTTCGGAAAGTGTTCTGCTTGGCCGCAACAATATATACATAATTTTAACACGTGTCTTCGGAGGTGGGCCAGGCTACGACATTTAAGACACAATATTTTTCAGTATTTGATACCTTTTTTAAATATCTTAAGATATAAATAGCGTTGTGAACGCTTTAAAAAAATATTAAAATATTTATTTAATATATCTTTAATTAATATTTAAACAAAAATAGGATACAAATATGAACTAATAAATGGATGTTGTGTAGTAGAAGGGTTTTAATTTCTGTAATTTTACAACATGAAAAAAAATTACAAATCACCCATCCCCCCCTCAAAATCACATCAGCGCCCCCAAATTTTTTTTGGGTCGCTTCCCGCCCCCCCCCTAGGCCTCCAGCGCCCACAAGGGGCGTTACCCCCCCCCTTTTAGAAAGACTGATCTAAAAGATAGTTAAGATTACCTTATTTTTTCTAACTCCCATTGCCTATTAAATTTTCAATATCAGTAATTTATGTTTGATATATTATTATCTATTCGGTTACCTAATTTTAATATAAGAAATACTTATCTAAAGTAAAAAATTCCGGGTATTTACCCTTGCATTTGCAAGACAAAAGCATAAAACCCCCAAGTCATTTTGTTACGATATTATAAGTAACAAACAAAAAAAAACAAAATTATAGTCACAATTTAATAAACACTTATCACAAAAAAAAAAAGGTTTCTATCAATCTACAAAACATCTGCAACCAAAAAAATAAAATAACAAAAAAAAAAAACAATCGAAATTAATACGGCGCAAACGACAACGAAACATGCAATTCGCTTAAAAGGGGGTTTATAAGACGTCCAAAGAAGACGGGATTGCGGCTCTGATAAAAATAATGCGTTGCTTATCTACACACTAATTTATCAGTTTTAAGTAGGCAACACATAATAAAATTTCGTTGAATTTTGTTCTGCGCTCCCCGGGGGGGCCCCCCATGACAGTTATTTTTATAGTGGGCTGGACATTTTTTTATCAAATAGGCCATTGGGCCCAAAAACCCTTTAAAAACCCCCCTTTGGGGTGAACATTTTGGTGGGATAACTGATGCATCTAAAAAAATAAACTCTTTTTGCCACAATTTAATTTGTTTTTTTTTTCCCATTACCTTTTTTCTTCTTTCATTTTAATAAAGATATTTACATTGAGAAACAGCATTTTAAATGCGTAAATACAATAAATATTTTACAATAAAAAACCCGAAATTCCAAAAATAACTTTCAGACAATATTTTTTTTAAAAATTTTTATTAAAAAAAATTATTACTAAACTACTTAGCAATATTGCGATTTTGGAAACAAAAAAAATATACGGTTTTAATTTATCCAAAGAAAAAAGTTCCTTAAAAAGTCATTTATTAGGTAACACACCATCGTAAAAAGGGGGTTTAAAAGCCAATTTTTAAAAACTTTTAAAAAATTATTCTCCCCCGGTTTTTTTCTGCAAATGCCGGGGGTATAACGAATTTAATCAGGCATTAATATAAAAAACATTTAATTATGATTTTAAAAAATCGGGTTTTAAAATTTTTTTATTTATTTATTTATTTATTAAACCCCCTAGTACGTTAAAGAATAGAAATGATTTTAAATAGCGCATACCTTTAACTAACAAAAAAAAAAAATAATTCAAAAACACTTATGTAAAATAAGGTCCAACTTCCTACCCCAAAAATCTTGGTCTCCCCAAAATTCAGAGATCAAAAAAATTTGACCAACTTTTTTTTTTACTTTGCAAGTTTTTTACTAATCTGCCTGTAATAATAAATGCTTTTTTTTTGGGGTAATATCCCCAGTGCATTTAATTTTCGGGAAAAAAATTGGGGGAAAAAGAGTTTCTAAGTAACGATTACTTAGAAATGAATGTTCCAATTTTAACACAGGAAAAATTAGATCCCGAGGGGTATTTGGAAAATTTTTTCCTGAGTTAAATAAACATTTTATTTTAATACAACATTTTTTTTTTAAAAAAATAAGAGCAATAATTAAAAAGTACAATATAACTTTGAAACTAGGAAAGGAAAATTTCTTAAACTCATTTTAAAAATTTTTAAATTTAAAATAAAAATTAAAATTATTGTTTCAAAATTTTGTTGCCCTATCGGTTAAATTGTTTTTTAAAATTTTTTTTGTTGTAGCACTATTCTTTATGTTGCTGTGAGGGTGTCAAACGATTGATGGTATTGGGTTAAAGAAGTGTCTATTTTCTGTCTTTTTTTAAGGGGGCTTTAAAACTTGTAGATGGTACATTATTTTTGGGGGGGTTTTAAGGCAGTGATGCTATTTGAATAATGTTCACTGTCCCTTTGTAGATATGGTTGGATAAACGCAGCTTTAGAAGCCCTTTTTTTGATTATTGTTTCTCGCCTACACTGGCCTTTGCCAGATTAGTAAAGAGTTGTGGTTAGTTTTTTTTGGGGGGGGGTCTTTTGTCCATTTTGACAGTTCATTTTTCCCCTTTTTTTTTTTAAATCATCCAGTGCTACGATTGGATTGCCATGCTGAATTTGGTGTCAAAAACAATCATTTGTTTTTTTTAGACGTTCGTTTGTTTAACAGGAATTTGTACAAACGTACCGGACAAAACCCCGGGTTTTTTTGAATTAGGAACAAGCCACTTGCTATCCCGATTTTTTGCCACCTTGTGCGGATTTGCTGAAACTGTGTTATACTCTGTCCTTCCTGAAAAAAGGGGGTACATAATTTGACTTAAATGTAAAAAATATATTTTGTATGTGATTTTAAAGTAGATGTATGTAACTTGGAAAACAAAAGGAATTTTAGTGGTTATATATCGTTTTTTTTTTTTGATTTTTTTAAAAAAAATAGTACAGCTAGCAAATTTTGGATGCTAAAAATATGGCAAAACGTGATTTATAGAAGATATTCAAAAGAAGGCTTTAAAAAAATTGGAAAACAGATTTTACGCCAAGATAGCGCACATATTTTGTTTTGTTTTAAGCGTTTTTCTGAATTACAATAAACAGTTACATATTTTGTTGCAAAATAAAAAAGCGATATCTCACCTGTTTTGATTCCATAATTATAAATTTTCTTTTTTAAAAATGTTCTGTTAAGCAACGAGCCGCTTCTCCGCCCCTCCAAGCAAGCTCAACTGCTGCAAAAAGTAAAAGGCACCATCTTGTAGTAGTCGTCCATATTTAAAGAAGCTGAACTTGTTTTCTTTTTTCTTCATGTTTGTGGAGACTTCTCCTTTCGCATTTTGAGCGTCTCTAATTGGCTTAAAGGTAATGTCGTGGAATGGATCGAACACGATATTAAATTCTTAAAAATTTTTTTTCCGCTTTTTTTTGGCAACGATACCACATTACTTTTCACACTTTTTTTGTAGTTTCCCCCATTAGCTTTGCGCATGTTCCATGCCCAGTCCTTGAGGATTAAAGGACGGGGACACTTTTATGGATTTGAGTCAGACTTTTTTTTTTTTTTTGAAATTTTAGTATTTTATTTTGGAGGTCCAAATAAGCATTTTCTTTCATTGCGCCAACTTTGTAGCATACAGGGTGATACCATAAAATAAAGAAAAAATTTTAAAAAAATATGTATTTATTTATTACAGAATATTGTCTGTTATCCTAGACTGATAAAATTAGGCTTTTTTTTATAAAAAGAATATATTTTCATACCAATCTTTTTTATCGTGTAAAAAATTTTATTGTCTTGTCCAAAGGGTGCACGATTTACTAATGAACCAACAAATATACAGTCTAGTCGGACTAAATATAATATATCATGTCAGTTATTATTATAACCTATAGAATTCCGTAACTTGGCAGTAATTCATTCATACATACAGATGTCCTAAAAAAGTCATTTTTGATACCAGGTGAACCAAAATTATATGGCGGTTTTATTTATTTTTTTTTTCCAGTCATACTAAAACCACAGTTGAAAAAAATTTTTTACCGATCTACACTATAAACATACTGGGTGATGTAAACAGATGTTTCGAAAAGTTACCTAGTATTACGTAAAATGTCTAATTTAATACAAACATGAATAATAATCAATGCATAATATTTAAGTAAAAATACAGATTACGGGTTTTAAGGTAACCCTTAACATTTCAAAAAAAAATAAACACTATGGTAAACTGTTTGTGTTTGATAAAAGTTAGATACTGTTTGTAAAAGGGCATATTTTTATTAGTAACTCATAACAACAATAATGTTTAATTGTATTATTCATTTAAATCAAACTAAGGCCATTGTTTAGCCTTATTAAAACTTAATACTAAAATGTTTTTTTAAAATAAAGAATACTATTTATAAGAAACAGAGATGAAAAAATTTTACTAGTTAAGAACTTGTGGCTCCAACTGTTAGGTAGCGTCCAAAACAGTTGTAAGTAAAACATTGTTGGATATTTAAAATGGGGTTATACCTAAAATATCCCGGTACCATATTACACTGGCAAAAAGGGACATACGCCAAGCGTTCTGGCAGCCACTTTGCATGTGCAATAGGTACCCTGGGGGCACCATTTTCTTGGAATGGAGAAAGCAAATATGAAAAAAAATACTATGTTAAAGCTTGCTAAACCCCTTAAAATATCTTTGCTCTTATTAAGCCAGGTTCAAATTGTTGAACTTGAAAAATATATTCATTATTTGGTTCCCTTTCAACGGTATTTTAAATATAAGCTGAAGAAAGCCTCACTTAATAGGTACCAGGTTTTAGAAATAACATGGTCTATATTATTATTTTCCATATTTACCCATGCACCACCACCTCAACGTAAGTTAAAATAAAGTTTACCTCTTGTATATTGAAAATGACTGCCTTTGTATTCTAAAATTGGAGCTCTTTGGGGTTTTAGATATGGGGCTAACTTGCGTATGACTGGAAAAAAAAATGAATAAAACCCCAGGTTTCGCCAAGTTACGAAATTTATGGGGTTTTAATAATAACTGATATAATATATTACATTTGGGCCTTCTGGACCATATATTTGTTTGTTCATTAATAAATCGTGCACCCTGTAGGACATGACAGATAAGAACCCCGTACACGATAAAAAAATACCTTGTATGGGATATATTTTCTTTTTATATAAAAAAAGCCCCCTTTTATCAGTCTATGGTAACAGACAGTATTTTGTAATAAATAAAATACATATTTTTAGAATTTTTGGATTTATTTTATGGTATCACCCTGTAGATCTACAAGGTTGGCGCAATGAAAGAAAATGCTTATTTGGACTTCCATAATAAAATACTAAAATTTCAAAAAAATCTGTCGGTGACATGTCCTTTAGCTCGCCTGTAGTTGCTGTCTAAAGTAATTGGTAATTTTTTGCTTGGCAAAATTCCATAAATTGCTTCCAGATCGATGTGTAAGTTTTCTGAGTATTAAGTGGAACACACACAGCTGCATTAATTTTACTTTCGGAAACATTTCCAAACCGATTCATTTTGAGTTTCAGTTGAAAAATTAATAAATTCGTAAGCGTCGTTTGTGATCTTTGTTGTTGGTAAGGGTACATAGCAACGCAGCATAGAAACCATCAAGTTTGTTTTTACAAGGCAACTTGTTAAACTTGCATGAAATTTTTTCGATTTTTTTCCGGAAAAACTGCTGACAGCTAAGTTGACAGTTGTTAAGTAATTTTTCCACTTAAAATTTATATTTGACATACCAGTTCTTGATAGCGATAGGTCAAAATTAATAGAAAGGAAATAATCATTAATATAGAAAGTTTTTTTTCTCATTATTACAGACCAATCGGAAAATCTGGCCAAAAAAGAACAAATTTTACATCTCCTTCTGAGAAGGCAACGAAAAAGCGGATGAACTAGCAAGACTGGGATCATCCACACTATACTTTGGACCAGGAACTGCCGTTTAAGTGACCAAAACCACAGCACTAGGGCAAACTAGGGAATGGATCCGAAACAAACACAAGGAATACACTTACCTCGGCGTCTCGGCGCCCAAGGGCGTTGGCCGATTCCGCCGAGGGAGTGGGAAAATTGCGGACTCCCCGGTCTGCCACACGGACTCGGAATAAGACTCTACCTCCGTGTGACAGTGTCGGGAATAAACAGTACTATACTGTAGAGGGTGCAAAGCAAGCAATAGCGCAAATGCGGTCTAACCAGAGCACAGGTAAAGATCCGCCAGGACCGATAGGGCCGTCAACCGCCCTCCCCAACTAACTTTAATGGGAACCTGGAACTACTAGCTACCCTTCAGGGCACAGAGGACTCGGCTAAAACCTTGGTTTCGGGAATAATTGATGGAAACGCGGCGGCAGAATGTGAATTCCCGATGTCGGCAGTTGTAGGAGGGGAGGGTTTAACCAGCCCACAGGGAAGTGTAAATGGACAGGAGGGAGTCACTCGCTTTGATAGAGACCCTATGCGACCTGATCAGAGCACAATGAAGGGATGTAAACCACCCTGGAACTCGCAGCAAGAAGTGGGCGCCACTTTGAGGCCACCACTGCCGAAAATTATTCTACACCAGGACATCAGAGTTACGGCTTCGGACGAGCCTCGGCGTGGTGTGGAGTGGGTCGGGGATTCTGCAGCAGGTCTGAATAATGCCGACACACCCCAGTATTACACAGACTTCGAAATACCCGAACCTGTGGTTCGTAATGCAATCAAAACGCTTGAGCAAAGGCGGATGGAGCGAGACGGCTTGCCCCGATTCGCGGTCAGAGGGAAGAGAGTCTAATTATGTTAGCAATGTAGAGGAAAGAAGCCGTCTAAGGAAAAAAGCAAGACGCGGGAAACTGTCCGGTCCCTGTTCGGTTCATATAGTAGCCGAAGCCCCTGAGAAGAACCTCAAAGAGAATACTGACTCCGATTGCAGTAGAGATATTGACCTTGTGGTATCTCAACTAGTGATGAGCGAGACCGGTCTTGGTCTTGGTCTTGCAGCAAGACCAAGACCGAGACCAAGACCAAGACCGGCTTTTCGCTTGCAAGACCAAGACCAAGACCGGGATATGCAAGACCAAGACCAAGACCAAGACCGAGGAGTGCAAGACTACGCAAGACCAAGACCGACCTGCAAGACTCTTGCACTTTTGCGACTTTTTTTTAATATTATATTATTTAATTTTTATATTCAATATACAGAGGTATTTTATACAGGCGTTACAAAAAATGTGTCAAGAACTGCCAAATAAGGCGATTATTTATTAAGTAACAGGTTTCTTTAACTAAATAATATTTAAATTAATCACTTTGTTCTTTTATACAGTTTTCTAACAACGATAACAAGTCAATTCAATAACATGTTTCAAAAATAATAAGATTGTGACACAATGGCCCGACAGTGCTCGATATCTCCGAAACCGTTCACGACAGAAAAAAAATAGGGGTACAAAGTTATAGAAGCTAAAACACTTTTATATTCCTAATGTTTTTTAAAAATTAGCTATCTAGTAATGCCACTTACAGGGTGGATCAAAAATTTCCACAATACAGAAAAACATTATTTTTGTTTTACACTGTAAGAAGTGGCACCATTAGATTGCTTCTCAAAACTATGATATAAATGTAAAAGAAATGGGTTAGTAAAAAATATTATTTTCGTATCATACTTTTTACATAAATTTTAAATATCACTTCCGGTTTAGACGGAAAACGATATTATTCCTATATGACAGTTCAACAATTTTTAGCATAATATATAGGGTGGTGATTTTTTAAATGGATTTTTCGCCATATTTTTTTAATTTTAGGTTAAAACCTAAAAATAAGGAAGTTTTCTTAGGTGGCAGTGGATTTTTCGGAAAATTTTGAAATAAAAAATAGTTTCACATTTTACGCCCTTTTTTTCTATAATTTTTATATGTTCAGTTTTTTACCATTATGAACGGTTTCAGAGATATCGAGCTTTCTCACACTTATGAGCCACCTTTTATATGCGTTTGTTTATAAAGAATTGTGCCAACTTTGTACGGCAAATGTTTGACTAATTTAAAGATAAAAAGTTTATATAAACTAAAAAGATTTCTGAATGACTTTTTTTTGAATCAGAAATCAATGTTTACATATTAGAATCATTTTCACGGAAATTTCACATCTGGTTGAAATTAAAAGTTTTTTTCTGCTCACACAGTACACAGATTTGTTTTAATTTTATATGCTTCTTTAAAGAAAATTTAAATAATTCTTATGACTTAAATGTTTCTATGTGCCGCAATTTAACTAAAAATGAAGCGCTATAAATAAATAAACCCCCACATTTAAAATATGCTTTTTTATCAAATAATTCAAATGTACGTAAAAGCTTAAAATCAGTATATTTTAAAATTTTAATGCAAAAAATATGGTCGCCATCCTTATTTATTTTTAAGTATTAAAATATATATTTTATTTAAGATCACTTACTTTAAATTATTACTACCAAAAAAAAGCAAGACCAGCAAGACTCTTGCAGCAAGACCAAGACCAAGACTGGGTGGTGCAAGACCAAGACCAGAACAAGACCTTCATTTGCCTTGCAAGACCAAGACCAAGACCAGGCTTGCAAGACCAAGACCAAGACTAGCCCGGTCTTGGTCTTGGTCTTGCTTTGCTCATCACTAATCTCAACATACTTACGAATTTTTTCAGATTTTTTGAATTGTACTTAACATTTTAAATTCAAAATAATCTTCAAATGACCTTGAATGACCTCTAGGATAGATGTTTGCCGGATTCGGATTCAGCGACGGTTTTTTCTTAACTTGACCTTTAAATGACCTAAAACCTGACGTGATGGATGTTAACCGACCCTCTTATCGTAATTAGCGACCCCAAGAGCCCTAATAGCACCTAACCTGACAAAATACAGCTAAACATTACTTCTTGGCAATACCTAGGGCGAACCTTCGTCTATTCGCGGGCGTTATAACTGGACGTTGTCAACTGCGAAAGCACCTTTTTAAAATGGGTATAAATGACACACCCCTGTGTAGTGGTTGTGAACAGAAAGACGAGACGGTGGAGCACATCCTTTGTATCCAGGGCCGCCGCCAGAAAAAAATGTAGGGGGGATCAAAAAGTTTAAGTCAATAATAGTCTAGAATTAATTGAATTAAAAAAACAAATCAATATACCACAACTTTAATTTCTAAATAATAATCATACTTATTTAAATTCCTAGATAATATTGTAAAATTTAAGGATGTAAAAGAAAAATGTTTTATTTTGAGTAATTTTTAAAAACCCAGAGGGGGTCGACGGACACCCCCTGACCCTCCTGCCGGCGGCCCTGTTTGTGTCTGCCCTGCATTCTCCTCCAAGAGAAGATCCATGCTGGGCGAGTATTGGCTTTCCTTGGCCGACATTAAGGAAATTTCCCTCGGCGACGTTATCACCTACTTTAAATCAGTAGGATGGGCGGCGTACTGAGTGAGTCCCCTTTAGGAGGAAGCACTACGGGCCTACTGAGGCCTAGGTGCTGAGATGTTTATCACCCTCCTTACTTTCAGATTCAGAGATTCAGAGATCCTATCTGGCAGGAACCCAAAAATATTTTGTGATAATTAAATCCGCCACAACAATACAGAACACATTTCCAATACTTCCCATCCTACAAGAAAAATGTACAAAAAGCACTTCTATAATAATATATAGTACCTAATTTATGTTTCTTTAAAAAACCGCAAACTTCAATTTAAATATTACAACATAACATACCTAAGCAAAAAAAATAATGACAACCACAAACATTTCAACTCCTAGATCATCAGATTTCCGTAATACGTTAAGACAAACATTAAGCTAACTGAAACGTCAGCCATGTAAACCGTATTGTATAGACCAGAACTACCTTTCTTTTCTGTTTCCTCGGTATAACGCCGAGTATTTAAACCGCCACACCATTTAATATCCGTTTTTTAATCTTTTTACTTCCTTCTATCCGGAGCAGTTTTATTTACCGCCTAGTTGATAAAAGGCTCCGCGAAAAGGAATTCAATTAGATTTGCGGTGAAATAAATCAAAATTTAGTAAAATAGTACAAAATGTGTTTTCAGACGGTCATAAATCTGCAGAAAATGGTGTTTATAGTGATATTTTTCCTTTTAAACAGTGTATTAGATGTACGTGCGAACGACAAGACAAAACTACCCTTTGTGATATTTCAACCGGGTGAATTCTTTGATCCCTTTACAGAACAGTCCCTTAAAGATCACCAGACTAGTGCTTCCGTGGTTCAGCAACCCAACGTTATTTTTGGCGACTCTAACGCTATTTTTAATCAACCCTTTTGGCACCTACCAAAGCCTAGTGCGACACTTGGTTATCCTAGGACTGTTGGGCATACTAGTGGGAACGCTGCTCAGGTTGTCGCTCAGATTGCTCAACCGTCTGCTCCTTATCGAGCTCCACCGAAATTATTAAATGCTCAGCCTCAATCTGGTACTAATCGGCCTAAAGGTCCTTTAGGTAAATTAAGTAATAAGAATAACAGATCAGATGTTCAGGCGAAGTCTAATCAAATTAATTATTTAAGAGCGCCTAGTGCTTTAACTGCTGAGGCTAGTGGACAAGCAAATAACGTGGTAGCTCAGTCAAGTGAGATAGTTGCTCATCCAAGTAATCATGCAGGTAAGAAGTAGTTAATATACAGTGATTAGCATAATTCGTGATCTATAGGGAAAATCTTTTATTTTTATGTTTTAGTTTTTATGTTAAAAAAAAATAATTCTTTTTTTACTGAAAGCTAATCGAAAATTACTAATATGGAAAGGTATCGAAAGAAAAGTAGATGCTTTCAAAATCAAATCAATAAATAAGGTGTCCCATTAAGAAAATGTTAATTTTATGCAGGGCCATACTTACCCTATAGACTGTTTGGGCGACAACCCGGGGGCGCCGTAACAAGGGACGCCATGAATGTAAAGATGAGGAATTTTTAAATATGCTTAAATCTCCATATCTCAAGAATTAAATTTTCGGGAAAGGATGAATGCTCACCCCGAGTAAAACCGCTGAGTGAGGTGACGTTCGTGGCTCGCGCTTGCATTTTTTGCATATTAGAGATGAGATTAACGGCAATTTTTAAGTCACCGGTATATCGGTTGTCGCTCCTTTAAACGGCGACAAGTCGCTGTTTCAAAAATAGTTAGGTTCATTTAATATTTTCAGGTTCATTAAATAATAAAAATTGTTATTAAATTCAAAATTAATAAATTTTAGAGGTCGCTATTTTATAATAAATTACATTATTACAAAAAAAAAACTAAAAATACCATTATTCTAATTTTATTTATTTATTTCCATATACATAATATAGAGGAAAAAAGCGAAACAAAAAACAAACAAATTAAGCAACTAAAGAAAAGCTGGCCAAAATAAAAATAAAAATAATTCATAAAAAATAGAACAAAGAATAGCAAAAGAAAAAACGGAAATTTTAAGTACTTACAAATAAGTTAATTGTTTTCATTTGAATTCAAAAATATGAGCATGCTTGCCTTCTTTGAATTCATTCTATTTCGACGTTCTGTAATTATTTGTGCCGACTTTGAAAAAAGTCGTTCACATTTCATAAAATCTAGAATTATATAGAATCGGATGATTTAGAAAGAATAGATGTAAATTTAATAATCAATGAATTGCCATCACTATTCTTGTTATCCTTAGGCTCCGAGTGTTTTAACTAAAAATAAAATGTAGGTTAACGGGAACTTCATTTAACAAAATAACACATTGTGACATTTCTACAAGTTTTTAAATGGTCCAAAAAAAAAATATATTTTAGTAATTGTTTTTTACGTGTTCCAATATACTTACACCAATCAATAAAATTGTGGATATTCCTTAAGGCATGTACTTTCACTACAACAAAGCGGATCAAAATTAAAAGGCGGATTTTAAGTAATAAAGTAATAAGCTTTTTATGTTCAAAAATATGTGTGTTCACAAGACTGCGTATAGTGATGGACAGTGTGCGGAGTGGGAGATTTGTTCGGAATCTATGGAATTAAGTTACTAAGTACTCGAAGTAAAATTTTCCTTTAAGTACTTTTCTGTACTTGACGTATTTTAGTTCAAGGACTTTTTATTAGGAAATACTTGTACTTGTACTTGATTAATTTATATTAAAATACTTGAACT
>JAHBCN010022509.1:0-13262 GCA_019359885.1 Listronotus oregonensis
TAACTGTTACTAAAATGTATCATACCTTTTTATTTTTTAAATTAATAAATCAGTATTAAAGTGAGTTTTATTGAATTTTGCTTAATATAAAAAACATGTCTCTCCTCATTATTGAAGACTGATATCGAAAATTAGCCAGATCTGGATTCAGCAGGCCAAAATATAAAAAATCCAGCCCACAATCATTCCAGGGAGGCAAAGTTTTAGAATGTTGGTCATGTAATAGTTTAATAGAGGGAAATAATACAGTGGGGGTGCTTCATTTGAAAAAATATTTTTTTTTTTTCGCGGACACATAAAAAATTCTCTTAACGAAAAACAAATTCCCTAAAATTTGAAACCTAATTTTAACTTTAAGAACTTCCTCTCGATCGTTAATTTTTTCCCACTAAAAAACATGCAAATCAAAGTTTTTTTAATATTTATTGCTCACTTTGTTTAATGATTTTTTTGCGATCTGTTAAAATCTACAGGGGCCGATGGGGAGGCATGCATGGGGATCTCGAAAACCGAAAAGAGATGCGAAGTCGGTTAAGTTATGGCAAAGTTGTGTATTTAACTACCCATGTCCACTTTAGAAGTTGCAATTAAAGAGATATGGAAAACGAAACAGTTTTAGGGTCTTTTTCCTACAAACAGCGTTGAGACTCAGTTTGTTTCGTTAAAAATTATCAATTTTTTTTTAAATACGACACTCAATTGTTTATTGCATTTTTGAAGCAGTTATATCCCAAAACAATGTATAACACTTAATTTTTTTTATTTTAAAAAAAACATATTTTCCATAAGAGACAATAGTTAGATAAGGAACGCACATCATTGCTTATAGGGGCGTTCCATATTTGTTAATAAATATTAAGTGTTATACATTTTGTAATTGAGATAAAAAGGGGGTTTAAAAAATTAAATAAAAAAACCCAGGTCCGTATTAAAAAATAAAGTTGATGATGGTTTAACAAAAAAAAAGAAATGTCGGAAAATCTCTCAAGGCTGTTTTGAATAAAGGGCCAAAAGGGTGTCTTTTGTTTTTTCATATTTCTTTAAATAACGTCAAAAAAAAAAAAAAGAAATCGGCAAATTTGGGGTTTTTTTCCAGATATCCCCGAAAGTACTGCATTTTGCAACTTTCAAGTGGACATGGTTAGTTACGCAAATACACAGCTTTGCGACTTCGTATCTCTTACGATTTTTGGGAAAACCCCATGCATTCCTTGAATCTGGGACACCATGTATAGTAAATTAGAGACCTTTTTTAAAGGTCTATAAATTTTTCTGTGACTTAAACTGCCTCGTCGGCACCGTCCTTAAAAGCAAATTTCTACAAAAATTGTTACATTTTCTTTATTGTCGTTTAAATAACACAGAAAACGTAACAAAACACATACCGATCGATCTTTCTATCTTGGGTTGTGTTATTCTAAGCTTCTTAGCAGTTGTGACTGTCAAAGTTAAAGTTTAGGCGTCGTAGGTCATAACCGGTAGAATGCATTGATTAAAAAAAATTTTCAATTTAGACAAATTGCGAGATTACCCCTTTCCCAAATACATCCCCAAGCCGGGTTTTAAAAGCCCAAAAAAGCAAATTTTCTGCATTTTGTTGTCTCTTGATATTCGTACCTTATGACCAAGATATGTGTAGTTATCCCCTCCACCCACAAGAATAGCAAAAATTTCCACTAGCAGAGCTGTTAAAGTACTCTTTTAATAGTACTTCAAGTACAAGTACCAAGTTTGATTTAAAATAGTACCAAGTATTCATTAAAATGTACTTGCATTTTTTAAGTAAATTGAAAAAGTACTTGAAGTACCACCCAAGTATTTAACTTAAAGTAAATTCAAGTACTTGAAGTAAACCAAAGCGAAGTAAAACAAAGTACTTAAAGTAAATCAAAGTACTTAAAGTAAACAAAGTACTTGAAGTACACCAAAGAAATTTGAAGAAAACCCAAAAGTACTTGAAGTACATAAAAGTACTTGAAGTAATTAAAAGTACTCGTTAAACAAATTATACTTGACAAAAGTATTTTTGTGGAAAGAGGGTTTATTCTCAAAAAAAGGGGGTTTTCCAACAACCCTTAAAGCTTTAAGGACTGAGCGCTACGTCTTTGGGAAAAAAGTAGGCCAGTCGGTAAAAACTAAAAGTTGAAACAAGGGGGGTTTGCTAGTCCGTTTAAGTCGGGACTATGCACCCCTTTGCCCAAAAAAATGTAAAATTTCATGTAAATTTTAAACAGGCCAAAAAATGCCGTACTCGGGTGAGCGCGAGCCTTAAACTATTATAGGAAATATTTTCAAAATGGGTTCTTTCCTTTGGTGCCAACGGGTTGGCGCACCCTTTGGGGCATCCGATACATCTATCAAAAGCGAGTTTTTTTTATAGGGATTTATTGCGGTTGGCCCCCAAACCCTATTTTCCCGGAAATACTTTAATTTCCATTAACAAAAAAATCAAGTCAGAACAACCTAACTTCAATTTTGATGTGTTTCCTTTTTATTATTGGAAATTTTGTTTAAGTTGCCTATTAAAATACGGGGGTTTTTTCGTTCAAATGAAGGTAATAAGTTATAATATTCACAAAATGTTTGCATATTATTATATCTTTTGCTTTTTTTATAAATATAAAATTTTTTTTAATTCAGGGATAATGAGCGTAAAAATAAAATAAGGTTTCAAAGTAGAAAGATCAAAATTTATAATTTTAAATAACAACTAATTTTTTTTTTACTTCTTCTATTAGTATCTTTCTTTTTGTTTTCACCAGACCAGAGCACTATAATTTTCACGTTGAAAAGACCGATTTAAAGAACAAAAAGTCTAATTCTCAGTAATAGTTACACTTGTCTTGCTTTGGATCCAATTCAAATGAGCGCTTAAATACAATAGAAACAGAAGCGGTTGTTATTCGGTTCAAAGCGTGTAAATTCGAGTACTTGTTAATTTTTTACTTCAAGTACTTTTTATTTCTTAAGTATTGTTTTTACTTCAAGTACTTTTATTTACTTGAAGTACTTTCTTTACTTAATACTTTTTTACTTGAAGTACTTTTTAATTCAATTTACATCGTTAGTTTAAGTACTTAAATAAATACTTCAAGAATTTACTGTGTCAAATCACGTAAAATCCAAGTAACTTCATAAAACTAATCAAGTGCAAGTACAAGTACCTCCTAATAAAAAGTATCATAAAATTTTTCTGAAGTAGTTCAAGTTTTGACAGATGTGTCCACTAGCCGGGTTCGTCATAAATTTCGTTTTTGATATATTATTTTTTTGTCCGACCTGAGACATAAAACCAAATCCCGCCATTCTTGAATTCAGACAAAGCTATCATCCGGAAACGATTTTTAGGTTTAAGCCATCTATATTTAAACCGTTTCCCTTTATTTAAGGATCCCGAAGGCGTATTCCAGAACAGTGATGGGTGGTATCACCTTTTTCGTACTCCTCTACCGATTCTTATGAGGTTGGTGTTTTCGTGCAGTCTTACCATCATGGACACATTTTTATATATGTTACATATTAGTTTAGTGTAGCGATAGACGACACGACATATTTGTAAGACTGCACTCAACCCAACGGTTTCAAAGACCTTGTGGAAGTCCGCAAAGGCAATAACAAGCGGTTTATTGTATTCGATTGATTTTTCGATCACAGCTTTAATGTCTTAAAGATTATCATTGGTTCTAAATCCTCTGCGGAACCCGGCCTGTTTTCTTGGTTGGTAAAAATCTAATTTGTTTTTCAGTCGTGTTGTAATAATTGTCGTGAAGAGTTTATAAAGGTGAATAAGTAAGCTTATTGGTCAATAGTTTTCCAGTTCGGCTGTATCTCCTTTCTGGTAAATCAAGATCACGATGGCGTTGTACCACTTGTTTGGTATTGAGCTGTTAAAAAGAGAGAGATTAAAAATTTTAAAATTTTTTCTTATAAAAAAGTTATCACCTATCTTAAAAATTTTCATCGGCAACTCGCAGTCCTCTCCAGGGGGCCTTATTGTTTTTTTTTTTTCTCAGTGCCAGCTTTATTTCGTCCAGAGTAATATCAAGCAGTAATGGACCCTTGATTAAGATGCTCTTTTTGTCAATATCTCTATTTTTGTTTCTGAGCTATATTTATTTCATTTTGGTTTTTTGTAATGGGTGGTAAAAGTCCTCAACTATTTTTAGAATACTTTTCGGTTTGTTGTCTGTGTTTGTCCTTTAACTTCTTCATTTGCTTTGTTTCGCTTTCCACTTTTCACGTAAGACATGCTTTCATTGCTCAATCTGATTTTGGTTGTTTTCTAATGTCGCGTCTTATAGCTTGATACTTCCTTGTTAATTTGTCTTAGCCTTCAGCAGTAGTCAGTTTTTCGCTCTCATGTTCTTTTTTTGCTTCTTTTTTTCGTATAGTAGCTTCGCTTAATATCGATTCTTTTTTTGGTTGTGGGCAGTTTCTTTTGGCTTTCTAGCAGGGCAGTAGTGATGGTCTCGTTTAAGACATTGATTTTTTCTTCTGCTTCAGTACTATTTAGCTTATTTGCGATGCATTGCTGGAAACCAACTAGGTCCGTTGGACTCTCCATCATTTATTGCTGCCGCTGTCAAGCAATCTTTTACCCCTATTATTTCTTCCTTCCAGTCCTAGAAAATTTCAGGACGAGTACTCCCAAACAAAATATATCAAAACAGGCCTAAAGCATACATTTAACAAATTTTTGCAAGGTAACTACAACATACTGGTATCACAGCATAACTAACAGAGAGAAGCACGATATCATGAATTGGCCGGAAAGTACGGTCATTTTTCTAGCGCAGGTTCAGCCGCCATTTTGTTGGGATATGATCTAGCTCCTTTATTTAAATTGTAGTCGTTCCGTGTGTGTTTCTTTCGTGTTTTATGCTTAAAAAATATCAAAGGCGCCGTCAGGGAGAAATCGTGGTGCCTGTTAGTTATGCTGTGCCACAAGTAAATATGTTACATGGTTACCTTGCAAAAATTTGTTTATTAATACCTGCTTCTGAAATTTACTGGATACTGCTCTGTTTATGGCGCTGCTGCAAGGCAGTTTGCCAGGCTTCTGAAATTTAAAAACTCGTATATTGTAGCTCTAACCTTACTCTTTCTTCTATGATAGTAATTCAAAGACATCATCGCATGCTTTTGTGCGAATGGCAATCAGTTAAATTTGCCTTTTTCGCATTTCACAGCTTTTCTATCATAGTGAACGACTAACCTTATTCCACTTTTTATGTTCCTTATCTATTAAAGGCAATAAATATATAAATTTATAAAGAAATTTGGGAATAATTGCCATTTACTCAAAAAATAAACAAGCCGATACATTGTTTCCAAAATTATTTATTAGTTTCAAAAAATATAAAACAAAATATGTTAATGTAATAAACAATAATTCGTATTATTAAAGACTATAAGTAATAGAGCTTAGAATAGAGTAAAAGAAAAACCCCAATGTGTAGTACATTCCACAAAAATTCGTTGATTTCTCGTTTTACCTGCTACTGTTAGTTCTAAAACTCAATAAACTTTGGGTACCCGCATATAGGTCCGGACTTAAAATTTTCTTTATTTATTATTGTACCTACTTTTTGGTATATTATGTAGGTTAAAGGCAAATTGCAGGTTTTCAATATAAAGCAGAGTCTTTTCATCTTAGTTCATAAGTCGTTTGTCAAGGTATTTTCGTGTGTGTTATTGAGTATCCAAAATAGCAAACCTAAACTATTAATATTAGCGGGTAATCAGGACCTGTACCTTTTCAAAAGGTGCGGTGCCTACACAATAGATATTTGTCAGGTAACTTATATGGCTGGGTTTTTCCACGGAGGGTTGTCATTTAAATTTTATTGCGGTCGAGAAATCAACAAATTATGGTGGAATATACCATAACTAAAACAAATTCTAATGTTTTGACAAAACATTTTATTTCTTCTTCAATTTTTTAGTTGGTACGACAGGTACCAATTACAATATTACCTTCGACCATGGTGGTTAGAAGGTCAACGGGTTCACTGTTAAGGATGACATTCCTAATGCACCCTACATAGGAGCTACGGGATGAAATGCCCCTAACTTTCTCGATAACTCGGTGGCCCCCCAAAAAGTGGCAGCCAGAATGGTGACCTATTTTTTGGGGTCTTTTGGGGAAAACGTTATCTACGTACCACTACATTCTTGCTTTTGACAGCTAAAAATAGGAAAATTATTAGTTTTCCTTAAGGGTTTAGTCTACTTGGCGCGCTTTAAAAAAAAAACGGTATTTTCATATGTTTTTTAATCAAGCTTCTATTAAATTTATTGATAAAAAGATGTTGGGCTTATTAAACACACTTCTAAACTGCTAGAAAACGACAAATAAATAGTTCCCCTCGTATATCAAGAAACACTGTTGCCAAAGCTGTAACAATGGTAACAGTAATTAGAAATTATTTTTGTGGGAAATGGGCCAAATTCGTTGTAATAATGATAATTTCATTTTTTTTTGCTGTAAAAAATAAAATTTTAATCGGGAAAATTTTTACTTTGAAGAATTAAAATTTGATTAACAAATTTATTTATGGTTGATAAAATAAACGATGTTAAATATGAATTAGAATTTTTCAAGTTATATTTTGTATTGAATGACGGATTAAGATAAAAATAAAACTACCTTGCACTTCGTGCCATTTGCCATCGCAAAGTGAGAAGCTGTTGTTGCCGGGATGTATATAAGTGGTGGTCACAGGTCCATATCCATTTTCAACTGTAAACCTCAGGTCTCCGTTGACCATTTCCAAGACTACATAGTCTTTTCTGCCATGGACAGCCAATAGGACTCCTAAAATCAAATTACGTGCATACAGAGGTCCTTTAATATTTAAAACGATTTTTAAAAAGTAGGAGGACATGATTGGTTCATGGGTATATTGGAAATTTGGTATTATACCTGAATTAAGTCTGGGTTTGATGTCCATTTTGATGGCCAACATTACGCCAACCATATATCGCTCTCTTAATTTTATGTATGTGTTTAAACCTCCTGCAAAGTATGTACCATGCTAAAACATAATTATTTTTTTAAACCATAAGAATAATTATACAAGTTATGTCGAAAAAAATTGAGCCATTACAATCCTATAAAACTCACAACAATATGAATATTTTTCTTAAGCCGAGTTCAGACATTTTGTACGCATTAAGGTAGTTCACTCGCGACATTCGTAGACAAAAGTATCGCCTTATAAACCCCTCCAAATCAGCCATAGTTGCCCTCACAAAAAGAAGAAATTTGAAGGGGGTTAGGACCCTAAACCTTTCGAGGAGAAACAAACAAGATTGTGGGGGAAGGGAGAGGAAAAATTTTGGGGGTCATCCTGGGGCTTAAACTTACCTGAAACCAACATCTTCAGAAAACAAGAAAGAAAGCGGAGATGACTTTTATGTTAATCAGACGCGCTCATGGGAAAACATGGGGCCTTAAACCAAAAATGGTTTATTGGTTATACACCATGGTCGTAAGGCCTATGATAACACGCATCACTGGTATGGTGGACAAAATGCGACCAAGAACTGCTGTTACAGAACTGGCCAAGGTACAGAGACTTGCTTGCTTAGCTATAACAGGAGCAATTAAAACCACCCCAACAGCAGTCATGGAGTGTCCCTTAGACCTTCCACCACTTAACCTGATAGTGATGGGAGAGGCAAGAATGAGCGACTTCCGACTGCAAGAAAAACCAAGCTAGTTTGGGACACAAAAACATAAAAAGTCAAGTTGGCGACAACATCCTGGACGAGAGAACAGACCAGATGATTCCCCAATACTCATTTAACAAAAACTTCAGGGTACAAATTCCAGATCGAAGTGAGTGGCAGCAAGTCGATCTCCCCGGCACAGTTAGAGACATCATCTGGTATACGGATGGTTCCAAAACCGAGCAGGGAACTGGAGCGGGCGTGCACAATGAAATGAGAAATTCACAATTCTCCATTCCACTAGGAACACACAGTTCTGTATTTCAAACAGAAATATATGCTTTACTGCACTGTGCAAAAGAAAATAACAAGCGGATCTACATAATAACAGACAGCCAGGCGTCACTAGGAGCACTAGCAAACCCCAAGGTAACGTCCAGGCTGAAATGAGAATGCCAAAAGAACTGGAAGTCCTGGAGAACGCAACAGGGTAACTTTCCTGTGGGTACCCTGACATTTGGGAATGGAAGGCAACAAAAAGCGGATGCGCTAGCGAGACATGGATCATCCACACCATATTTCGGACCAGAACCTGCCCTTGCAGTGACCAAAACCAGAGCACAAGGGCAAACCAGTGAATGGATCCGAAACAAACACAAGGAATACTGGGAAAACTTCAGTAGAATAATACATGGAAAAAGCTTCATTAGGGGCCCATCCAAAAGGAGAACTACTCAGACAAAGTAGGAAAAGACTTCGCATAACAGTAGGGTTGCTAACAGGGCACAATAACCTAAGAGGATACCTACACAAAATTGGCTCATACAATGAGGACCAAGTTGCAGAATGTGCGTCGAGGAAAGAAACAGCCTACCATATACTGTGCAAATGTGAAGAGTTGAATCACAAAAGACAGATATTATTTGGGCACCCGAAAATGAGCCCACAAGAATATATCAACCAACCAGTCTCGGGGTCATACAGACTTGTAGAAGGAACAAGACTAATGGAAGGATATGTATAAAAGATAATGGGAGATTAGGCACAAAAAGTCCAAGAGGCTGCGCTGCCTCCAGTAGTGAATCAAGACGGCTCCCAGGAAGAAGAAGAAGAAGAAGATCGCCTTATAGTAAGTAAAGATCGGCCCGTCCACAAGTCAAATCGAGATTGGGATGAACATCTTTTATCTTCGTCTCTTCCATGCTATCCGCGCCGAACTTGCCTTTCTCTCTCTAACAAAAATTGATTGTTGAACGGGCCTGAATTTCCTTGACTAGTACCAGTACAGATCATTATATTTTTTCCTATTTTAGTTTAATTCGTGATGCAGTATTTTAAATAGATCACAATTTTAGCGCTGTTCCAAATAAGATCGAATACACTCATTTTTGTAGGAGACTGTACCCACAACACATGAGGTCTGTTCGTTATTCAGTTATATTTTACACTATTTTACACATTTTGGACCCACCTAGTCCTAAAATACACCTGCCATAAGAGCGATTACGTAAAAAAAAAGTGTACACTATTTCTTAATAACACACAGACTTATGTAAACTTTTAAAAATCAATATCTTTTTAACGAAACGGTCAAAATATTTAGTTTATTTTTTAATTTTCTAATATTTTTATATTGCATTACTTTTTTTAAAAAAATCGTGAAAAAACCCTTTTCGAGATATTGAAATTAATGCGTGGCTTTCATACATGAAATATCACAATGTTAATTTGCACAATTTGATTGTTAATATCTCATTTCAACGATAAAAACGTTTCATTTTTTTTTAGATGGACTTTTAATTCCTGTATTTTAATTTCATTTAATTCTTAAGAAAACCGTTTTACGAATGAACTACCATAAATGTCCCTTAAAAATGTTGCAATGAAGATCCGGTGATCCCCAAAAAAGCTGGGGTTATCCTAGACTATACCTACCCTCATTTTCCAACCCGGTTTTAACTAATTTTGCCGTTTTTTTAAAAGGGTTGTTATTCATGTTGAAGTTTTTAATGCATCCACTAAAGGGGTGGTAGTATTCGAAAACTTGAAACGTTTTAAAGACAAAGCTTTTTCAAATCTTTTTTTAGTGTTTGAGTTGTCCAATCGATTCTAAATTTTGGAAAAAAAATTTTGGGGTTGAACGTGGCAAAATATTTTGGGATCTCAATAAAATTTAAAGTCCCCTACTAAAGATTGTATTCACTGAATAATTTTACAGGAAAGTGCAACTGTTCCAGCTATAATAATGTGAACCTTGAAACCCGAAATTTCATTTAAAAATTAATGCTATCATAATACAATAAAAAAAAAACACATCAATTTGCTATTTTTTCTGCCAATCTGCCATTTTCTGTTCTTACTGTTTTAACTAAAGATCCGATTTTTAGGAATTTATCCAGTGCAATCTCTTGATCGGTAAAACGCACATCGGCTTAAAGCCGGAGTCTCATGCATCCGATTTCCGACGATCTGATCATCCGAAAGTATTTTGATTGGTCAGAAATTGTGGTTCATTTTTTTGAAAAAAAATATTTTTTTGGATGGCGTCGGAAAAAACCGGATGGGGGAGACTCCGGTTAAGCCGGAGTCTCATGCGTCCATTTCCACGATCCTTTATCCAAAGTATTTTGATTGGTCAGAACATTTTGGCGCCATTTTTCGTCCGAATATTTTAACATTTTATCCGACGTCGGATGGATTTAAAATTTAAATTTTTAAATTTTTACGATGTCGGACGTTTTTTGGTCCTTTAAATTACTTTTTTATTTTGTTGGGGTAATTTTAATTTATATTGAATATTAAAAAAAAAATTAAAATTTTAAAATTTTTTTTAAAAAATTTAACCTTAACCTGAATTTACCCATACTCATCAACCACTTTTTTTTTTTTCCTTAAATAATTTTTAGCCGAGGTTTTTAAATTTTTTTTTTTCATTGCAGTTTCACAGGTTGACCTTAAAAAAGTCTTATTTTCTTTTTTTTTGACTTGTTGGATCCGAAATTCAGATCAATGAGAAGAAATTTTCCGACACAAATTTTAAAAAAAATTTTTTTCGCAATGTCAAATCGGACAGAGACCCGGCTTTAGGAGGGAGATTAAGTTCAAATAAAAATTAGGATTTTTCTGCAGCAAAGTTTCTTAAATAAAGAAATAAATTTTAAAGGGGTTTTCACTAATAATTGACGAATTACGTGAGTATTTTGTTTACTTTTTTTAAAATAAATTAACACATAGGTTGTCCAGTACAATTTGTTGTTTGTGAAATAAAAATTTCTTATTAAATACAGAATAAAACTTACGATATTCGCCTGTACGATATTGTAATCATGGGGTTCAAGTCCTCCAAGATATAATGGTATATGAAGGTCCAAAGGCGATGTTGTACGGTATGCGACCCGTTAGAGGTACATCATCTATAAGATTTTGCCTTCTGAGCCGTCTGGGCTAAATTCGATAGAGTGCCAAATGTTATCATCGTATGTCATTTCAGACCGTACAATTAACGGTGTTGGGTGCTCCCTTTGAATGTGAACACCAACTAAAAAAAAAACATGTAATATAATCTAAAAACGGTTAAGCTTCTTGATTTTGTTTTATCCCAGTAAACATAGAATTTTTTTAAAACCACCGTCTAACAAAACAACATTTGTATTTGATTATGGATAAATTATGGCAAAAGGGTTTTAAAATTTAGCAAATTTCGAATTTGGGTTTTAAACCCCCCCGAAATGTTTAACAAAACGCATTGTCAGTGTTATTCAATGATTTTAGTAGGAAACCCTTTTTAAAACTCATTTGTTAAATTTTTCTAAACCGTTGTTAACTTTAACAATTTAAGTCCTTTCTAATTTAAAAAGCGATCTCCCTCGTATTTAAAAATTTTAAGTATCATTTAGATAACATCCGCCCTTGTTACAAATAACATTTATTTAACATCAAAGTAGCGCATTTAAAAAAAAAATTTTTAAATGTTATTTGCACGAAGTTTTAACCCAGAAGTCCGAACGGTATAAGCTTTTTAAAGAAATTTTGTTAGTCTGTCTCAAATATATCGTTAGGCTTTTGACGGGCCATCCCCCAAAAAACCTTTAACATTTTATTACCTATTGTTATTGGGTAAACCCCTTTTTTTATAGGGAGGGGGACTTCTTAAAATTAACCATTAGGCATATAAATATTTTGGCTAATATTTTAGTGGCAGTGTTGAATAACCGTTTTTTTCTGTGCTTTTGGGAAAAAATTGTTTTACGAGTATAACTATGTCGCGTCGTCATTTGTTAATGCAAAAAAGGTTGAAAAAGTAAAAACCGAAACCAATTTTAAAAAAATTTAGCCGTCCTTCAAATTTTTGAAAAGGGATTTAATGAAAATTGACAAAAAAAAAAGAGTAATTAGTGCAATGGGGTTAGGCCCCTTGAAAAATTTAAATTTTTTTTAAAAGAAATTAAAAGAAAGGTTTGAAAACAAAACCAAAAAATTTTCCCCTTGTTTTAAAATGGTTCCCAAAAAAAAAAAGACAAAGTTCCAAAGGATTTGGGTTAAATTCCCAAATTTAAAAATTGGTTCAGACGAAAAAGGGGACCTTAAATAAAAGGGAAAAACCCTTTCCATAATACACCTGGTTCAGAAGACGGTTTGTCCCAAATGCTTGCTGTTTTGCAAAAATTTAAGGGGGTTTTAGCTTGAATTATCAAGGGTAAAAGGGGGAGAATTTTTTTAAACTGGTTTAAAATTATCTTTTAAAAAAAATTCCAAACAACAGTGTTATTGTCATGGGGCAAAAAAGTTTTTAAAACCCACTTTAAGTTAAAAACTGTAAAATTTGTTAAAAAAAATAATTTTTTTTAAATTTTAACAAAAAAGAAATTTTTAAGCCCCCAAAATATTAAAAAAAACCCAAAAGGGGAACACCTCAACACGGTTCCCCTTCACTTAGTTTCAAATTTTGGAAAATTAAAAAAAGTTAAAAAAATTACTTTTAAATTTTTTAAAAAAAGTAATTACTAATATACCAGTTGAGAGTGGAAAATTCACTACAGCCCTTATAAAAATTGAGGATTTATTTTTATCCAAAACAACAAAATCCATTGTAATTAACTCAAGACCTCTGAAGGGAAAAAGAATTAGATTTAGATATTTAGATTAAAAATGTAATTATGTATAGATAATGCATTTAAATTTATTAAAATTTTTTATATATTTAATTTCTTAATGTAATTTTTTAAAATTATACTTACCTAAATAAACAATAAATTATAAATCTTTATATTTTTAAAGTCCTTTCCCAATGTTCTTTTATACCTACCAAAACCCGTTTTTTTTGTCGGCAGGTTAAACCATAAATGAAGGCGGCTAACACGGTGTACTTTGAGACAGACTATACACGATTATGGGGAGAACCCCTTTTTTGGCAACGGCGCTACTTTTAGGACGTACCCGAATATGGGGGGGGAGTAGAATGCTCTTAGAGAGTGCGCATCCATTTTTTGGGACCATCATGAGCGCCGCCATTTTTACACCCCAAAAGTCATTTCCCTAAACGGCATTTTTGTGGATTGTTTTTTTTTTCTTTTTGTTTTTAATTGTTT